>CM054812.1:22848590-23084333 GCA_028984105.1 Lavandula angustifolia | reverse complement strand
TGGCAAACTCTCCAACTATGAAGGAGTCCTTTACAATAAGGATCAGTTCAAAGATGAACTCCTTCGTTCTAAGCTATAGATATAGGCGGCTAAGCTTAGGTTAGAGGGATAGGGAATGAGAAAGTGGCTTCTAGAGCGACGAACGGTTAAGTATAGACTTGGGTTCGTATTCAGTCGCTTGGATACTAGAGGCTTTATGATCTGATTCAACTTGGTTCCCTATGAGCAAGTATGTCGCCTTTCATTGGAGATTACTCTATGAAGATCTTGCGGAAAGCTTAAGTCGTTTTGAGTTGCTCGTGAATGCTCGTGTGTTCTTCGTTTTCTAGGATTTTTGTGAGCTTCAATTTGAAATCTTCCCTCTATTTATAGAGCAGAGACATGGATAGATCCGTTGGAGACGACGATCCATGTGTCTCTCTCTTTTGGGTAGCTAACGACTCTTTCAAAGTATGGTGGCAGAGTCCTTTCCCTCCATTTCTGGAAAGTTGTTGACTTGCAGCTTTAATCAGAAAGTAGATAGCTGGCCGCTCGTATTGGTCAAGGCTGAAGAAAGTAGGTGAGACAATCAGACTTCAAGGTGGATCTGAAGCTGACTTCTCTATACCTCGTATGACTCTGCTGATTTGACTTATGATATCCTGACAGTCAGAAGACTGTCTAGCCGTTGTTGAGTCTGATCTATATTCAGTAGCATACTCCTACTGAGTCAGCTCTACTGAAGATCAACTCTGAGTTCAGTGAACTACTCCTGTTGAGTTCAGTTCCACTGACTCCTTTCAGTATACTGCTCTTGCTGAGTCCAGTACTACTGAGTCTTCTTCTTCTGGTACTGAGACTGATAGTCTGCTGAAGAACTAGCGAACAGAACTGAGCGCCTGAACCATATTGAAGAGTGTCTACTGAGTCTGAAAACTCTCAGAGACAGAACAAACAATTACAACATAATGGTTCATCAGTCAAAGTAGGGTTTTGGGATCTTCAAATCTACTGAGCACTAGGCTACATAGTTATACTGAATCATCTCCCAACACATCGTAAATGCTTCTTTAAGTCGGGACATGAACCACGTCCAAGAGTAATCGTTCTCAATTGGACTCACACCAAAGGCTAGTGGAGATATTTGGTCGTTGCCGTCTATCGTAGCAGCCACAAATAACACTCATTGATTCCTTCCTTTCAAGTGAGTCGCGTCGACCACAATCAGATCTCGGAGGTTAAATACCTAGGGGGCACGAGAAACATTAAAAGCAATGAATAATTGTTGGAAACGGCCTTCTGAATCGACTTCGAGATCAGTCATTGTACCTGGATTCGTTGTTTTCAGTACGTAGAAGTAACGAGGAAGCATCTTGAACGAATCTGAGTGTCCGCCAAAAATCATCGCCACAGCACAATTATGAGCTCGTAGAGCAACACTATAGCTTTCTTGAAAGTCGAATTCCCCCTGGATAGCTGTCATAATTTCTTTCGGTTTTAGGACGGATTTTTTACGGTGCATTCGCCGAGCAACATAAGCAGCGAGGGCCTTTGCACGAATCTTTCTTGGACCAGTCTGTAAAAAATCTCGATTACATGTGTGTTCGGCATGCAAGCAGTTTACAATCCACAACACATCTCTGCGAAACGATGCCCGTAGAAAAAATGGGCAATCACGACTCCGTCTGCATTTATACTCAACCTGACCACTATCAGAACGAGCCACCCTAAAATCGAGACCTTGTTCCATGTGCCGAAATGCAACAGCAGCAAACAAATCTGCCTTCTCCCAAAATGTCGCACCTTCACGGAGTGGATAGTCCACAACATGATCCAGATCTCGAACCATAGGTGAATCCGATGCATCGAGAGGAACAAGTAGAAGTAAACCGTCATTTACTTCTTCGCCGCCACCATATATTATTTCGTTGCTTGGAAGGACACGGTTGTTCGGCATGAGCATAGATATCAGTTGATTCACACCACCTTCACGTCGGATCCATGCCGCAAACTCGCCAAACGTATATTGATTTAATGCACCAGGCACCTCATCGTATTCTTCGTCGGATGAACTATCCAAAATATTTTCTTCATCACTGTCGGACTCAACATGGGTATCCTCTTCGCGAACAAAGGTTTCCTATTCGCGAAAATTCTCAGCCCGATTGCTACCACACGCTTGATCTTCAAAATTGAACCTTGAACCAAATTGTTCAACAACATCGGGTGTATGATAAGATTGAGCATTGGAGTGCTCAAGAAATAAAGTCGGCTCGATTTGTGTACTACAAAGATGAAGTAGGTCCATATCGGTCGCGAGAATGGACCTAAGCGTCATACCATGACGAGAAACGTAGGTTTAATAAATTTCATAATTTGACGAAAGTGAAAAGGAATTAAGATTGTATTGAATGAACTGTTGGAAAATAGGGATACAAACACTGTTCCTAGGAATGCAGACAACTCTAACTTCACCGCCAATATACTTGGACAAATTATTAAATTGCCCGTTAAAATGAACAATAATATTATACCGACTATCCATTTTTTTTTATGGAACGAGGAAGCAAAATTCTATAGAATTATTTTGTAATTGAAAATGAAATGAAAGAGGAGTGAGTGTGTTCGATTTTGGACGTCAATCACGGTATTAATAGATAAATTTCATGATAAGGACTATGAATGGAACGAGCGGGACTGAGTGAGCGGGATTCTGCTCGGCCTGCCAAGTCAAAAAAGGCGAGCGGGACTGCGCAGGCTGAGCGGGATTCTGCTCCCCCGCCTGTCCAAAAGCCGAGCGGGATTTGGCAGTGGAGCGGGATTCCGCGAGCGGGATTCTACTTCTTGCCAAGTCACCGCTCGAGCAGGATTCCACCGGGCTGAGCGGGATTTAATGAGCGGGATTCGGTACTTCTTGGAGCGGGATTCAGCGGCGTGAGCGGGATTCAGCGAGATTGAGCAGGATTCTGCGTTAATCATTTACGCACAGAACGAAGCAAAATAACGAATTTGTCAGGCTGACAAGTCTGAAAAGTGGGGATATATAAGTAAAGTTGGGTATTTTGTGTAGCAATTATAAGTGTCACACCCCAATTCTCGAGGGAACGCATTAAAGCCGGGATGCGATTAGGGGTTGGAGAAAAGAAGTGTGAAAGAAAGGAGGAATAAATAAACCGAAATATATTAGGAAAAAGGCGAGTAACTAAAGGGACACCTCACCAAGAAGGTGGAATTTACCAGAACAACGATAATTCACATACTAATATTTACGAGTTCAAGATTTGACTCGAAGCAGAACAAGTCATAGCAAACTAGTAACAAAAGAGTAAGAGGACATCAAAAGCCTCGTCAACCATAAACAAGTCCAACTTCAGTTTTTTTCATCAAAAGAAAATGAGCTAAAACGGAAGTTATGGTTATATTTAATAAAAACCCATGCCTCAGCTCCGCCCGTCTTCACTAGCCCCTCAACCTGAAAACATTTGAAAATATTTGGGAATGAGCCCTAGTGTACTCAGTGGGTGAAACAGTTTATAAATATTTCACAATAAGTTTATCAATGCATAAACCATATGATTTGGAAGGTTTAAAAATAAAAGCCACTTCCAAACATACAAAATTTTCACTTCTTTCTGTGCGCGCGCTGTCACGTTCTACAGTTACTCTTACTCTATTCCCCTTGCTCTCGGACTTTGGGCTACAACCCAGTGAGTCCCATAAATATCTGATCTCGGGTCTTGACCCAGAGATCCCAACCGTTAGACTTAAAGTCGAATCTCATAGGTCATCTCCAACTGATTAGCACACAATGGAGATCAACCCATTGCACTACTAACATACGTGTACACAATCCTCAACTAGCGTGTTAGGTCAGTTAAGAATCTCGATCGATTAAATTCAGAGCATTAAACTTGTAGAACGCACAAAAACATTCTTCATGGATAAACAAGCATTTCATAGAGCTTAATAACTCAAAATAATTTTAGATAGTAAAAACTCACCTTGTGATTGTGTAGTAATAATTTGCTTGCTCGAGTTGGTTAAATGCTACTTCTCTCTTCCAATAAGAGAAATCCTAAACTTAGTTGAAATTCGAATTTTATTACTCAATAATCCTAATGGCAATTAAATACAAATTTACAACTCCACCGTTCAAAATGGATTCATTAACTTTGAACAAGGGTCCTAATAATATCTTAAATTTAATATCTATGCTCGCTAAAACAACTATTTAATATCATTAGAGGTTTAAAATCGGGTAAGCTAGTATTTCTGATTTCCTGGAGTTTAACCTACAATCTTTAACCTGCATGATTACCTATCATACCTCATTAGTAATTTAATTAGTATCTAATATCATGACTGAGATATCCCCTGCCACCTGTTACTGCATCTATCTAATACTTCTTTTTCAGTACATTTGTTACTAAGTAAACCTATTTAATTAAAGATAATTGCTGGATATGGTTCAAGGTATATATCTAGTTATTAAATAATTGATCTTCTATTGATATATATTTGGTCAATATTTTCCTTAAATTGAAGTTATGAACTCCTGTACTAGAAAGTTATGATTTACTCCTAATTAATTCAACTATATGAATTCGAGGGAACGTTTAACTTATCCTTTTCAATTAACAACTAGGGTTTCATATTAATTTCAATGATAATTAACCAAATAAATACATGAGCTTCCTTGATTTAAACACACACCATCATATAATTACCTAAAGTGAGTACAAATCCTATAATTGCTATACTAGATATAAATGAATTAAATCAACTTATTGATAACCAGATATTGTAGGGAAACGACGCCAAGAATCCAAGGATGAATACCTTACGATCAACGAAATCTTCCAAACGTGTGGGAATGTTTTCGAAAATTATGATATCCCTTCAGCTATAGCTCTACTAAGAACCGACTCACGCTTATGCAAATGAAAAACTTGGCAGTACTTATATATATTTGCACTAATAAAATATCCTCATATATCATCTCTAGACTTATAGGTTTGCAGGCTCACTTGTGCAACTCACATAACTTAAAGACACGTGGGAGATGAAATGTTAAGTTGTGTAGAATAAACATTTTTTTTTAATATTTAATTTTGTCTACATCTAAATTGATTCTAATTGTAACCAACTATATATGTGGTTTAAAAATCAACACGTATGCACACACCACATAGCTTTTAACACTAATGTCACACACACTCCTATATACTAATTTGAAATACGTATTTTACGCGGAATGCCATAGATCATAGTTTACTAAATTCCACCTTAAGAACATTTGTAGCATATTCTACTAGTTGCAAGAATCTAGTTCATAACCATTTTATAGACATGTGCAATCTAACCTATATACGGGATCCTTATTCCATATTAATCACAAATTTTCTTCTAGACATATAATGCAGTTAGAATTAAAAGAATTTTATACGAGATGTGAATCTTCTAATCTATGGATAAAGGTTCAAATATTCCTCTAAATCTTGTAAGGGAAAACTAGGGGTATCACAATAAGGATTGAGTAAATTTGACTTTTGCTATACGAAAATGGGTATTTAAGAAATCGCCCCTATTTTTTTCGTACCTAAGTTTTATTTTAACACAAAATTAATTTAAAAATCGGATGAATTGATCCTTAAAACTATTTCTAGTTAATTTGGATTAAGTTAATTTATTATTTTAATTAATTTTTTATTTATTTTTTAAATTAATTTCGTTCGTTATAGAAAATCTTATTTGAAAAAAAAAATTAACAAGATTATAATTTTAAAAAATATTTAAAAAAAATTAAAATGGGATGAATTGGTCCTGAAACTTTTATTTCGTAAATACTCCAATGACTAACAATTGACTAACTTAAAATTTAACAGAATGACCAATTTATTCAAAATAACAAATATTGGGGACCAATAAACTAAAAAAAAGATTAGAGGGCAATTCATCCAAACTAGCAAACACTGTAGAACATTTATGCCAATTTGTCAATCTAAATTGCATTTAGTGGAAAATATGACTAAAAAAAATTACTTACCTAACCATCGATCTCCACCGTTAAGTCCTCGATATTGGCAAAAGATGATTGTGGTAAGCTAAAACTTTCTACACCGGGCATTCTCACAACAATATCTGGACCGCTATTCCTGAACATTCTGTAGGTCTTAGAGATGGGTTTTATACAGTCTTTATGACCAAAAGTGAACTTACTCACAAGTTGTATCTTTTCTTTTCGTGCTTTGTTGAAGCACTCTTCGATAAAACCCTTGAGCTTTGTGAAGATCGACTCGCTCACTTTGTCAGAAATATGTACCTCAAGTCTAGAAGCTACTATATCAATAATCGAGTCGTCAAGGTAGTTCAAAGGAGGCGGTTGCTACTGTTGGTGTTCATGTTGGGTGTTCTTCCCGAGGAATTAGCACAGGATATTTGGAGCATCATCGATTCTCATTGGTCTCAATCTCCTCCTCATTAACTAACTGAGCCAATAATCTAGGATGTAGATAAATCTGATTGGGTTATCCGCGTCAACACTGAGCCAATAATTAGTCTTCGACTTTGCCGCTATCGATTGGAGGGTAATGTAGCACCGATGTTGGAAATGATGTAAATATCTCCATGCGATTATCAAATACCGCCAGACTATTAAATGAGAATGATGTAAATATAATTCTAAACTGATTATTTTTAATATTATAAAATAATTTATAATACATTTTCCATGAAATAGCCCGTGAAACATATGTCGACTGCAGGAACCGAGGAATAACGATTGTATCGTCGTTGTTAATCCTACCACGCTACCGACCTAGATGTCAAATAGGCTCGTAAGACCCTATCTACCAAATTTATAATCAAACATTAGATTAATAAAATTATTATTTGTAACTTTTAATAACATAAGTATAAATTATAAGTTAATTACATGTAAAGTCCATATTGTCCTGTAGATATGATATGATTGTCCATCGCGATTTTCTCAATTATACGTTTTTTATCAAAGCAAGCGAGCATAAAATAAAACATCAAAATGTAAGTTTTCTTAAGGTAATCGTCTTCTCTCTGCAATTTCATCACTTTAAAATCATCATATACCTTCTTGAGCATCGGACAAGATCTCTCATACTAACAGTGCACAAAACCACTATCTGAATCTGATGATTATGGTCGGTGGTATCGGAGTCCGATACTCCAAAAAAAAAAGTAGCTCTATAGTAAATGCATACTAATTCGCCGATAAACAAATATTTTATGAATCAACACGGAACCAACACCTCATGGGTAAGTAGGGCAACTAATGTTTTAGGAGCATTAATTTCTTTGCTAAATCGCAAAAAATCGACAAAGCAGCCAAATTTAAATTTGTCTAACAAACTCACTTTTTCCAAAACCTCAATTATCTCATTTATCATATCAGCTTCAAAATAGTACTTCAAGATACCATTAAATCCTTATAAAGATTATCTCTTCCAAATCACTATACAAGCAGTTTAGCCGCAACACAAAATCGATTAGGCAATAATGCTTTTATACAAGGATTTAATGTTGTATAATCTATCCTAAAAATGTAGCGATAACTAACGACCAAATCATACAATTATGGACCTAACACACTAAATTTTTCAAAAATAGTTAGAAAACTAATTTTGTTTTTCAGAGGTGGCTAAAAAATATATATCCTTATTCAAAAAGGGTTAAAAAAAATTCTCCCTAACTAAAAAAATTCATCGGTCTAATAATTAATTTGCATGGGCTTGAAAATTTGAGAAGGGAAAACTCAAGGGTACATTAGACAAATTCCATCAGATCAGCAGCTTTATAAATCTGTGTCAATCGACTGCCGCAAACTAGGGTTTTTATCGTCGGCGCCTCTCTACTGTTGATTCCAAACTTTGAGAGAGAGAGAGAGAGAGTTGCTGAAGAAGAGACGAATATGGGCCATTCTAACATCTGGAACTCGCATCCCAAGACCTACGGTCCTGGCTCACGCACTTGGTACGTTTAATTTGTTATTATTTCTCTTCTAATTATATCACATTTGGCCTGACTTCGCTATGATTTGCGGTGATGTAGCCGGGTTTGCGGAAACCCGCACGGAATTATTCGGAAATATGGTCTCATGTGCTGCAGGCAGTGCTTCCGCAGCAACGCCAAGGAGATTGGCTTCATCAAGGTCGATTGTTTTCTCCATTTCTCCTTTTTGCGATGAGAATTGCACTGTGAATGGTTAAAAGTTCATGATCTTTCTATTTTTATTAGTTTTTTTGGCAATATATTGACTCTGACAATCTTTTAATGAAGATTATTTTAGCAATCAAGTCTTAAGCCCGTTTAGAAATCTCGATTTGATATGTTGTTTATGGATATAGGGATTTGGTAGATGTAGTTTTTTTTTATTATTGATTTCCAATTTATGTGCTTGTTCTTATATGAGATAGTCTCTTGTTTAACTCCTTTTTTATTCAATTAATTCCATTTCAATGATTTAGCTCCCAGTAATTCATCAAATCTCTGTTCTTACACAAAGGGGTGTGTTTTGGTGGTAAGAGAGTTGCCCCATACCTAATCTTCCACTTTAACTGCGTTCTACTTAATTTCTCTTCACATAATTGGTTCTTTTGTAAAGCAAATTAGCATAAAGTCATTAGGAACTAGAGATTAGAATATGTAAGCTTATCATTATTAACCTTTTGTAATCTCAGCTACTTTTAGGTGTTTTCCAAGTGTAATTGTTTGTGCTACACACATATCTTGCGGGAATGATTCTTACGGATTTCCATGTGGAAAATTGGTTGTTTTAACTATGTCGTCTGAGTGGTATTTGGCTCAACTAGTCTATCTATTTAGTATTTGACTCAACCAGTCTGTTAATTTAGATTTGTCTCAACTTGGCTGCAAGGTATGTATCTCATTGTGCTAACATTGCCTCACACTTGTTTTCTCCAGTACCGTTGATGATTCATGGACTTGGTAAGGCTCGTGAAGTTCATTTCAGATTTTGGAGGAATTAGACAAGTTTCATAGTAAGGATAAACAGATTGTTTAAATTTTAGTTTTCTGGTTGGATTTCTTTCCAGACATTATGTTGCTTTATTAACTAGTGCACCTGCAATGTAAGTTCCAGATTTTGAATCAATCTTTATCAGATTTTGAATCTAGTTTTGATATCAGTCCCTATCATCATCATATTTATAACGGTGTTGCCTCATGCTTACTTTTGTTGGATTCGAGTTTGCTTGCTCTATGTTTTGTGTATCAGGTTTTGAAACTATGTAGCCATAGCTCTCTGCAAATTAATTATTAGGTGTTGAAACTTCACATTACCTGTTGATTGGCTGTGGGAAAATGGTAGAATCAAGAACACGAAAACTTGCTGATTAGCTTTTGACTTTTGAATAAATTAGCTTCAAATAGTTAGGGATAAGGTCATTCTTGCACATTTTCATTCAAGTACACGATCGATTCTCTCAATCATGAGAATATTTTCCCCTAATCCTCATCTTGTAGTACAATCCAAAGCAAGATCTAAAAGATGGAAGAGGAGGTATCATCCAGTGGCTCATTGGAAATTTAATACTCCCTATTCCGTTTGATTAGTCTTGTTTTTCTTTTCAGATTGTACCCACAACCAATTAGTCATCTTAATCACCATGTCGAAAAGAAACAAGATAAGTCAGGTGGAATGGAAAGAGTACTAGTTTCCAAATAAAACTCTCGAAAATTTAATTCAAGGTTAAGCAATATATGATGAGAACCCAACGTTTTGTGGCTCAAGTTTCTCTTGCTAGAGCATCTAAGAATTTACCTTCACCTATGATTTGGCACAAAGACTTGTGTGTCACACAATATACTTCCTTGTATGTTACAATTTATAAGGTATTGACATATAGCATATGTGGTTCACCATAATTGATTTTGATTTGATTATTTAATTAAAATGTATTTCAGATGTCAAATGATTTGTGGAGGTGACATATAATGGAATATAATTGTGTGACACCAAAGTCTATCCGATGATTTGGGACTGATTGTAAAGGGTCTTCCTTTATTTTCATGCTCTTATGCTTAATACAATTAATTATTTCTAAACATGGAGATGCCATCCGCCAATGGAATTCGCCAGTCTCTCCATATCTCTCAAGTCCCTACTAAGTATTTACAATAGATAAGGCTAAAATATATTGAGTATCAATTTAAATAATTATTATATAATGAATGTTACAAGGAAACTGTCGACAAAACTGACCTGTGCATCCGCATCACGGATTTCCCAGGGACTCTTGCTATCTAGAAGAGTTACAAATCACTCAACCAGAACAAATGTAAATTGCACAACCAAAAGCTACGTCTTTCCTCAAATAAACAAGAAAAAAAATAAAGGCAATAACTTTCAAGGCGACATACAAAACTGAGTCTGAATCTTCGTTTCTTCAGAGACCATGAAGTATCGATTCTAGGCAGTTTGCAGCAAGAATCTGAATAAGTTAGTGTGTTGTTGTGTACCTTCTTCATCTTGTATTCATGCAATGGCGCTTCTTCTTGACCTAGGGAAGTCGAACCCCTTATGTTGCATCTCGTCGATCCATTTTCTAGCCTCTTCCTCCCGGCCATTTATAGCTAAGCCATGGATAATGTAATTATAAGTCCATCTATTAGGCTCTAATCCTCTTCTACGTAGTCCATCCACTAATTTACAAGCTGAGTCGATCCTTTGCGGCCCTAATCTCCGTATCATCATATTATATGTATACAGATCGATCCTGAAGCATTGATTGATGAGTGTTAAGATATCCTCATCTGAATAACTTCCTCCAACCCAACCAGAGAATACACCAATCAAATGGCCCAGCATCCAAGTTGAAGCTGTGAGGTTTTGCTTCGAACTTGAGGAAATCCAAACATCGTACATTGCCTTATCTGCCAACGCATGACACAGAAACACATTGCCAATGAAGGATGAAAGGTGGCGGCCAATTCTAGTCATGTCATTGAGAAGATATATAGCACAATGGTACTGTCCCAGACTACAGAACAGCTTTATAAGTTCCTCATAACACTGCACAGATGGAGTTGCCTTGGCTTTATGCATATTCACCAGCATCTTTAATGCGTACTCTGGTTCTTTTAACCTGCAGAGGCCAACGATCATCACATGCCACAGTTGTCTCTTCTTCCAGTTCATGGACAACTCACAGAACAGATCCAAAGCCTTGGATACATTTCTGCTTTTCAGATAAGTTTGCAGTAATAGGATGCTGGACCTCAAAAGTGGTACATGGCCATTTCTTTTCATCATCTCATATACTTGTATAGCCAGTTCTGGTTTCCCTGCATACCCAGCCCCATCAATGAAGATCTCGAAAGTGACATAGGGGGAAAATACAGTGCGAGCCAGCTGCATTTTAAGCAAACCGAAAAACAGATTTTCTGGGCTAGCTATTTTACATAGGCAGCAAATGACTGATCTAAACAATCTCCTGCTCGGGCGATAACCACTGTCTTGCATCTCAATGAGTAATCTAGCTGCTATATCTCCTCTATTTGCCCTGCAAAATGCATGAATCATGCTATAGTAAGCAAACTTCTGAGATTTTGCATTCAATCTGGTCAGCAGGTCATGTAACAAGTATCCTTCTTCAACTTTGTTAACCCTACAAAAAGCTGATATGAACTTGTCATACACAAAGTTAGTCAGCTTGATATTCTGGTCTAGGATGAACATAACCAACTCCTTCATCTTATCAAGCTTCCCTTCTCTGCAGAGAGCATCAGCAACAATGGATAATGTCCTCTCCCCGGGCAAGTAGCCCTGTTCCACAGATTTTCTCAAAACATTATATGATTCTTCAGCACTGGCTTCCCCCAACAGAGTATTTATCAGATAATTATAAGCCATGCGATTAATGGAGAGGCCAAACTCATCCCGCGAATTAAACAACCCAATTGCAGTGTGCATCATACCTGCCTTGCATAGAAAGCATAACACAGCATTCATGGTTGTATCATCAGGCACTACACCCCTTTTGTTCATCTCCACCAACAAATCATACACCTCCTCCAGCCTATTCTCCCTCAATAGCCTGCAAATCAGCATGTTGAAACGACATACATCTGGGACATACTCATCAACCGCCTCCTTATCCTTCAAAAACTCAAGGGCGGAATCTGTCTTCCCAACCTTGACAAGTGCTCCTATCCACGCACTATACGCATGATCCATCATATTCACTCCCATCCCTTTGAACTCCTCTATCAAACCCGACGCCCTCTCGAATTGATTATTCTTACACAATGCGGACACTAAGGTGGAAACCACAAACCCATTGAATTTGGCCCCATCATCCTCTACCAGACCACGCAAATACTCCTCGGCCCTTTCGAATTCATTCTGCCTACAAAAGCTTTTGATCATAATCGAATGAGTGTAATTGTTCTGATAACCCCTGCTATTGATCTCCCTCGCCAAACTCTCCACGAACTCAAAATGGCCTCCATCAACGAGGGAATTCAGTAGCACATTATAGGCTTTCGGATCCAAATCCTGGCCACGAAATCGCATTCTACCAAACACAGTGAGCGCAGTCTCGCACTCCCCCGCCATAGCATAACCGATAACCAATACATTGTGATACAATGTCTTACCATTATAAGATTGCTTTGCGTAGTTCTGCAAAAAGTCCAACAATAAGTCCGTTAGCTTCGACTTCGAAAGGATACGGAATATGGCACTGAACGTCACTCTCGTATGATAGAAACCCGGCTGTCGACCCGCCCAATCGAAGAACTTCAAGCAGCAGAGAACATCTGTAGGGTTGTAATTCAACACGTCGAGAACTAACCTCTCCGACAACCGGATATTGAGGCTGGATAGGGCGACATCGGGGGTGGAGCCGTCGTGGTTGCGGAGGATTTCGAAGATACGATCATAAAAAGGGGATTTTCGCGACAAGAACCACTCCCTAAAGTAGTAACCAAGGTTGGATTGCTGCCACTCGGCCAGGGCTCCGTTGGTATTGGACGGAAGGAAGAGAGGATTGACGGAGGGGGTGATAGTAGGAGGATGGTCCACGGATGCGCAGAACATAACCGCCGTAGTTGTGGACGAGGCGGAAGGAGGGCAGAGGAGGGATCTGGATTGCCTTGCCCTAGCATATCTGAGCGTCATCATCTCTGTTAGTGTAACTAAGCAATTAGAGCTGAAATCAATGGAATATTCAAGCTCTCGGGGGATTGAAGCCATGGCTATGGTTATATACCCTAGTCGGCGGTGAACGGCAACGGCGGCGGCGGCACCCGATTGGCTCAGGGTAGCCAGCGGAGAAGATTGTGGAGTTTTATTGGAAAACGTTGCCTTATTCTCTATTTTTCTATTCTAGTTATTTTCTTTTTTTTATTACAAGATAAACCCTCACTAATTATTAAATGAATTGTTAAAATTTATTTTCTTGATTAAAAAAGGTTAATAATGATGATGGTGATACAAATTATGTCGGTTATAAAATGATGTGTAGTTCATGTAGTGTCTAATTATTTTAATAAATAAATAATATAGTGCATAAAAAGGTTATATATGAACAGAATTTTAATTTACCGTTAATAACTCTACAAGATCTTAGAATATATGTGTATAGTATGATTGTATCTAATAGTGCTGTAAGTGATTAAAATTACATCATTCTCTTATATAAATTCTCAAAATATTGTTATGTAAACCAAATGATTTCCATAATAGTATTAAGTAAAATTCAATAACAGATTCAAATATAAGTATTAAAGAATTAATTTTAAGACTTGGAACTTGCTACCATAATACAAGCATCTCAATTTATACTTTCACATTATTTGATTACTATAGCATATGACGAGTTAAACTCTCTAATTTCACTTCTTTATGTTCCTCTAAAATATAGTTCCAAAGTTCTGAGAATATAGTTCATATAAATCTAATTTGGTTTGAGAATGACAACTTTAATGTTAATCTAGGGTGAATTCTTTCTATATTATAATAATAAAATATATATTCTACATATATTAAGAAACCCTAGTATAATTGTAATAGAATTCTCTTATTTAAAAAACATTTGGAAAAAATACGAAATCATGATTTTATCGATTTAGAATCGAAAACATGAGTTAACTTTAGTTATCAGTACCCAAAGGATTAGGTCCTCCTTTGAAAAAGTTTAGAAGTAATTTATATGAATTTATTTTAAATTATATTATGTATTTGGGAGAGCTTATCAAAATAACTTATTTTTTTCATAAATTAGTTTTGAATTAATATGTTATGAGCAGGGCGGAGCTATTAGGGCGGAGCTATTAGTGAGTTGCACTAGGATTCAGCCCAGCCCAAGTCTCGAATAATATCAATATCTGACAACAAATTTCCAATGATACACGTGTAGCCGAGTGGTTGAGCACCATTTTTTTAACAAATAGTGAAATAGGCACGGGATCGAATCTTGATTCTTGCATATTTTTTTAATTATTGGCATTTTCCTTTTCTTCTTATTATTCTTTCAGCCTTTTTCGTTTTCTTTCTTATTAGTATATATATCTATTCTTTTTTATTTTTACTTTCCTTCATTATTCTTATTTTTTACTTATTATCTTATTCTTTTTCTTTGTCCTTTCCTAATTAACCTTTTCGTCCTTATTTCGTTCTCTTTTTTTTCCTAACTTTTCTTATTTACATCTCTTGTGTTTTCTTAATCGTTTCATGTTTTGTATACTTCTCTTTTTATTCGTATTACTTTGGTAGCTCGCAGTGTCTTTTTTATCTTTTAAATAATTTACGTTTTATTTCGATTAATCTCTACTACCACCTTTATTTGTTTATACTTGGATTTATTAATTTTTTTCTCAACTTAAAAAACTCAAAATTAGGACAATGCTTTCATTTTCTTTGACATATATCACGTATGTTTAGTTTTTATTTAAGTATTGGGTAGTTTACTCATGTGCTTTCAATGTTCAATGTATTTACTTGTGTTTTCAAATTAAGCTTTGAATTTGTTTATAAAATATCTCATATAATTTTTTTAGTTCATGTGTAGTGATTATTTTTGTGTTTCTACTTTCTAATTTTGTATAATTGTTTTAACATGGTAGTGTTAACTATCTATATTCAGCTTAATATTGAATATTGTAAATTATAAGGATTAATTATTGAAATATTTTGGTATGTAAAGAATAATGTGTCGAAGTGTTTACTTTTCAGCCCACCTCACTATCGAATCCTGGCTCCGTATGAGTAACTTATAAAGAGCTAATATAAAAAACCACTAAATGAAAATGACTCGTGCAATTTTATATATTAGAATATATATATATATAATATGAATTATTACCAATATATACGTGCATAACAACTTATTAAATTTAAGAATTTATATAATAAACTCTAATACAATAATGCATTTTGTCATAAATATTTATTAAAGTTGATTTCCAAATGGGGCATATAACCATTAAATTAGAGTCTAAATGGTTAACACTTGGTTTCCATGAGATTATATAATAGTTAAGGTGCTAAATTTGTAGCCGAAAATTATGGTGTGAAATTTATCCTATACGCAATAAAAATAGCATTTAACACTTAAAAACATCACCATAGAATTTATTATTATTATTTTTACAATTCAATTACTTTTTTTCAACATTTTGGGCAGGTCCAATTTCTATGGAAAGTTTGTTTGTTTGTTTTTTTGGGTACAAAAGAATTCAATTAAAAATAAAATAAAAAGTTCTTATGTAATTCAAATAATGTTGGTTGAATTGGCCCTAAAAAATATTTTCTAAACATACCCGTTTTTTAAGAAAGATATCGTTGACTAACTGTTGATTGAGAGAAATACTAAGAGAATGACTAAACTCACCAAATTATAATCTTTTGGGGACTAATTTAGCCAAAAAATAGAATTAAGGACTAATTAAGCCAAAATTCAATCTTTTGGAAATCATTTAGGCCAATTTGTATAGGAAGTTCATACTAAGTTGTTTTTTCGGGAATCTATTCCCTTACAAAGTCACAACCCCAATGATACTATCCATTAATTAAGTTATTTAATACTATATATTTTTTGTCCATAAGAGATGACATAAAGGTTAAGGTATTTAAGTCTATGGTCAAAGGTCATGGGTTCACTAAGACCGCTATGTATAAATTTATTATTTACGTACCAAAAATAACGGTATATATATAAAAAACTAGGAGTTTGTCTTCTTGATTGAATATCCAATATAAAGTAGAATCTTATGTGGTTAGCTTATTTAAAAATAGTACTAAGCTAGGTTGCACGAATATGAAACACGCGACACAAGATACAATATAATACGGTATCATTTTTAGGAAAATTAGGAGATGAAACTACGATTAGACACAGAATTACAGAGAAAAATAAATTAATTATATTTTTTTAATTAAAATTAAATACAACTGTATTATGAATTGTATTGGAGAAGATACTTTAAGCATGATATCATGGTGTTGGATATACGATACAATAGGTTGAAGTATTTATAGTGAAACAAACATAAAATATGAGTGTTGTAGTAGCATTGATTGACAGATGTGTTGAAATAGAAGAGGCGGGTTGGAGCTTAGGTGGGTGGTGATGTGAGAGTTGTTGATTTCGAGCGTTTGTCGTTATCTATTGGATACGCAGGTAGACGTCTCGTTTTCTCAACGGAATTCTAGTCACCATCCACTGCATAAATCTACCCAACAATTCCACCTTCCATTTGTAAGTTGAGATACTCTCGGCGAAGATGATAACGAGTGGGTCATCTCAAACCTCGCATAATAATAAAGTATATGACCTAAATCGTGCCTACAGTTTTCAAGGAAAGGAAATTCGTCGCCATCCCCACCCTCGTTTTCGTTGCCGGAAAGCTTCCTCTATGGCGGAGGATTTCGAGGCCGCTGTGGAGGACGGGCTGCGCCTCTCCAAGAGGATATACTTCGGCAAGGACAGGGCTGTGGCGCCGCCCAAGCCCCACACGGCCATGGAGAGAGCCGCTGGATGCTCCTCCCTCCCTCATTCCCCAATGCTGTACGCCGTCATCACCGACCCCGCCATCGTAGACAACCCCGACATGCCCAGCTACCAGCCGCACGTGCACGGCAGGTGCGATCCCCCGGCTTTGATCCCGCTCCAGATGAACGGGGTTTCGCTTGACGTTGATTGTTATCTCGACACGGCTTTCGTTACGGTGACCGGCACGTGGCGCGTGCACTGCGTTATGGGGAGCCGCAACTGCGATTGCCGGATTGCGCTTCCCATGGGTGAACAGGTACCTTCCACTCGGAAGTCTTATTTGTTTCTTTTTGTATATTTTATCATGCATTTCTCTGATTTTATCTTTCAATCTTACTTATTATTTGATGACTGAAATATGCATACGTCAATTTGGATATGTATGAACATGGGAGTGCAGTTTTGCTGCTCATACAACTACTTAATGGAGTGGATGTTTCAGGGGAATTCTTAGGGATTCTAATTCATGATAATTTGTATTGACATGAGGCTTTTCTGTTCTCCTCATGATTTCTTACTCTAATCCTTCAGTCCTTTTCAATGTGCTAGGCCTATGTTTTACTTCGTTTAGAAGGTTTCGGTATTCTTGTTTCGTTCATGATTTGCGTTTAAGCCATGTTATGTTGATAGATATTGAACGCGTCCACTTTTCTAGAATTTAGAAATTTTAAGATGCCTAAGCATATAGAAGCTACAGATTGAACGAGGCAGTTGAGGGTTGCTTGGATTTCATTATTCTGGTAGTTATTGGTTAACTTATCACCATCGTCCCATCATCCTCATTGTGTTGATTTTACAGTTGCAGACTTGCATTCAATATTAGTTTTACTTCTGGAACATGCTCACATCTTCGTTTTTATTTCTTCTCACCCGAGGTTGTTAAATATATTGTACCTTGCTTTACAAGAACCTCTCGTTCTTTTCTTGGTTCTCAAGAGGATATTATTTGGCTAACAGGGTTCAATTCTAGGTGTGGAGGTTGAGGTGCCCAGGAAATCGTATGGTACTGAATTAATTTCTGTAGACAGTGAAGGAGGTACAGAAAATGTTGCAAAAGCTGAAGGTGGAGGCTTTTTGAAAGCCCATATATTAACTCTCACAATCCCACAGGCAAGTGTTCACTTCTTTTCTTTGGTTCTTATATTCTTCTTTGTCTTTTTAGTGCGTGTGTTGCCACTTATCCATTTCTGTTTGATATATGTGATCATCTTTTAGGTTGATGGCGGAACTAATATATCGGTTAAAATGAAATGGTCTCAAAAGTTATCATATCATGATGGCCAGTACACCTTGAGGATTCCTTTTAGTTTTCCTGAATACGTAACTCCTGCTGCAAAGAAGATATCTAAACGAGAAAAGATAGAATTGAAAGTTAATGCTGGTCCTGAAACAGAAGTTCTTTGTAAAACAGCCAGTCATCCATTAAAGGTACCACTATTTCCAGGTTTCTCTTTGTAACTATGAAATAATTCAGAAGGATTTCACTGCAGTTCTCTTTTTAACCACTTGTTTTATAAATATTTAAGGAGCGACAGCGGCAAGCAGGAAAGTTGGGTTTCATCTATGATTCTGAAGTACTTACGTGGTCGAGCAGTGATTTTATGTTCACCTACACAGTAAGAATTCTACTGTATGATTTTGTATTAAACACACTACTTCTCCAAGGGTATGTCAAACAATTATACTTTACTGTTGAAGAAGAATAAGGAAGAAAAAACACTCATTTCTGGTTACAGTTTACAAACTAATCCAAGAATCTAGTTCTTGTAAGATAGTTACCTGTGGTGTGCTAACTATAGTTTTTCAGGTATCTTCTAGTCATACTTTTGGAGCTGTACTATTGAATCCACCATTGTCAGGTGATGTAGATCGTAGAGATATGTTCTATTGTTACCTCTTCCCCAGGGAGCAGCAGAGCAGCAAGGTAATTTATTATTCAGTCACCAGCGATTACTAGCACAATCCGTATTGACAAAGAATGCAACTCCGTGCCTTTTAAATTCTCAGCAATCTGTTAACCTTCTTCTGTTGATTTCAATTGCTACATTCAACATCTTGCTTTGTGATTAACACTGGTTGACTTATGTTTCCTGTGTTATAAAGGTTTTCAGGAAGGAAGTGGTTTTTGTTGTTGACATTAGTGAAAGCATGAGAGGCCAACCACTTGAAGAAACAAAAAGTGCCCTATTTGCAGCACTTGCTAAGCTTGAACCAAAAGACATGTTTAATGTGGTAGCATTCAATGGTGAAGCTTATCCTTTTTCCTCAGTTCTGCAGCCAGCAACTGCAGAAAATATTGAAAATCTTAATCAATGGGTTAATTCAAATTTTGTAGCAAGTGGCGGCACAAACATTCTCCTTCCGCTAAATCAGGTATTTTTCATTCTTCTGAAACTATATGTGAATTCTCATATCATTTCTATGTGCTTGCTATCATGGAGCCTTTCGTTTCCTTTTTTCCCTTAAATTCTGCCAGTTTCTGATAACAATATTTAGTAATTTAGTAAGAACAAGTGCTACTTTTTGGTATAATTTTGTAAATTATATGATTATAATGAATAGCAAAGCATTGATGGAATTGGAACATGCTTAGCTATTTTATTCCCTATGCACTACATATACTTGGATGCAACTTTGAAGTGAATGTATACCCTTCACTAGATTCCAATAATGTTTGCATGAAAGTAGTTGATTGATTAGAAAAGTACATGTCTTTGTGTCTTGGACCAATATATGAAGTCGTGCTGCTAAAAAAGCCGGCACTTTCCGCCCTCATGCTCATTTTTAGGTGTTTGGACATGACCGGGTAATGATATACTTCTCATGGTACTGAATGTTTGAAATCTTAAATGCATTAAGCAAGATCTAGAGGAAAATTACTTATTTTTGGTGTTCTTCATGGATCCATTCTCATCCCAGGTGTTATAATTGTTGTTAGGGAGATTTTTACATATGCGGTTTCTGCTCACATGTTCAAAAATTCCATTAAACATATGTTTAAAAACTTGTTCATGTTTTTTGCCTCTGGAAGGATCAAGTAGCGGAAAATGCTGTTGGACTTACAATTATTTAACTGATTAACATCTTTCATGACAATACCCTACAAATTGTTGTGTGGGAACTCTAACAACAACTCCTTGTACTCTCAGGCCATTAAGATGTTATCGGATAATTCCAACTCAATTCCAGTCATTTTCCTTATTACTGATGGGGCTGTTGAAGATGAGAGAGATATATGTGATACCATGAGAAATCAGCTAAGAAACTACAAAAATATTTGTCCAAGAATATATACATTGGGCATAGGTATGTTATGTAGCTTTTTAAAGTTGAAATATGATGTCTAAATTTTTATTTACATCAAGAGCTTTGCATGTCTGGACTTGCTTCATTTTCTATTTCACTCTTAAGGACATTAGTTGTTGTAATGGCGTAATCTTTTAACTCCATAAAGTATGACACCCCTAAGTTTCTGCTGGCTTAAGTTACTTCTATTATCCAGCTTCATTTGCCTAAAAAACACTAGTTGTTATAGTTGTGTCCATAACCTTTTGTTTCCGTTAAGGCATTTGTCAACTTATGCTTCCTAAAGTTGCCAACGAGGTGACTATTCATAAAAAACAACAAATCTGTCTACATGTAAAACAGAAAAAAAAACATAAAACAATTAAAAATCACCTCTTCGGAGACCTTAGATCTTGGGAATTTCATAAGCTATTGCATAATTTTTTTTTTCTGGCCTCTAAACAATTAGGTAATAATACATCTAATAATGGTCAACATCTTTAATATTGCTTCCTTTCTTATGGCCGTAAATGAGAAAATATAGTTTTGCAAAAATATAGAGAGCTTGGGAAACTCATAAGCTATTGCATAATATGAGTTCTTTCTAGCCCTTTAGCATTTAGATAGTAGATCCAATAATAGATCAACCATTTTGAAATTTGCTTTTGTTCTTATGGTCTCATAGTATAAATATTTAATTGCTGCTCAACATTGTTTAAGCTGTCATGTGATAACTAAACAAGCATTTGCAATTTTGCAGGTAAGTTTTGTAATCATTATTTTCTTCGAATGCTTGCGTTGATTAGTCGGGGGCATTATGCTGCTGCTTGCGATGTGGGTAAGCTTCTATTCTTTCACTTAACACTTTCCTCGTGTAGTAATCTGCTGCAAGGAAATATTATGCCTGAAATCCATTATTTTCTTGTAAAAAATGGTTTAGACTTTCCTCGTGTAGTAATCTGCTGCAAGGAAATATTATGCCTGAAATCCATTATTTTCTTGTAAAAAATGGTTTAGACTATTGATATACTTGGTACTAATTGAAGTATAAAATATAAGTTATACATCATATTCATAATTTAAATTTCCAATCTAGCTCACTGGTTTATTAGGTTTCCTCACAAGCTAAGGAGCTAAGTAGTGTGAAATTCAAACTTGATTTGTTTATGTGAATGATCCTTTCAATGAGCTCAAGCGAGCTTTTGTTGAACCAAGATCCGAGTAACTCACAAATAACTTTAATTAGACAACCCTATCCAAAATCAAAGGTATCTAGTAATCAACACACCTTTTCTTTATTCTTTAGGCTTATTTATTGATTAGGAGGAATTATCTTGTGGTGTTGTTTAGGTATGCCTGCCACAATTATATTTTCACTTTACATAATTTGTAAATCAAAAGAAAGAAACAAAAAACTGCTAATTGTTTTTCTTACTCTACATAAGGAAATAAATCCAAGGCCCTAACTGTTACTATGATTTGGCAGAATATATTGAGGCCCGACTGGAAGGGCTGTTTGCTAGAGCGTCATTCATCTTTCTTGCAGATATTGGTTTTCAGAATCTTGATAAACTTGATGATCTCGAGGTATTGTTACTTGTCTCGACTTCCAGATGCTTATTTGTGGATCTGTTGACCCCATTACCTGTAACTGGATTCTACTTTTACTGCTCACAGTGGTAAACAGGATGTATGTTTCATGCTGAAGGGTATCATGTTAACACTTCATTCTTTTGAGAAACTATGACTGATTGTTTGGAAAGAATCCAAATCTGTGTTTGTATGTACATGTTCATACTGCTTATATATACGTATTCATATGTTATTTATGATGTGTTCTGTGCATGGTGATTACATCCTATCACTATTTGCTTATTTATTTTTAAGTGAAGACATTTTTTACTAAAGTGCTACTCTCATTTTAGGTGTTTCCTCATCAAATTCCAGACCTTTCGTCTGAGAGCCCCTTGATTGTGTCAGGCAGATACCGTGGATCATTTCCAGATACCCTTAAAGTCAATGGTCGCCTTGCAGATATGAGCAGATTTACTGTAGACCTGATGGTGGAAGAAGCAAAGGAGATACCTATAGGAAGGGTAATAGTTACTTTGGTGCCTAAGTGCAGCTAGAATGTTAAAGCTTTTCTAACTTGTGCATAACTGTCATAGATATTATCTGCTTATTGTGGAGTTGATCCTTTGCTGGTTAAGCAGTTTTTGTTTCCAGAGATATGCATACTAGTTTCACGATTCTTGCCCTCTTTGCAATGCCATTTAGCTGTTAGCATTATAAAAATCTAGTAAACTTAAAAGCTATAGCTCTTCATTGTAAATTGCGCATGCGTTAGTTAAAGATTATATGCCTTTACATTTCTACTTCTTTCTTTTTGTTATTTTGGAGATTGTTATCACATAAGGGCAGAGCCTTTTTCTCAACTTCTGTTAGTGAGTGCTTCTTTTTTCCATTTTATGCATCTGATAGTAATGATCCATCTCTTAAATCATAATTGCCTTTTTTTTTTTTTTTTTTTTTTTTTTTGATACGTGGAACCCGCAGCCGCTACCTTCGGTGCGCACTGGGTAAACCCCGCTCCTTGTGCAGTAGCCTGCAA
The DNA here is from genome assembly GCA_028984105.1 of Lavandula angustifolia. NCBI lineage: Eukaryota > Viridiplantae > Streptophyta > Magnoliopsida > Lamiales > Lamiaceae > Lavandula > Lavandula angustifolia. The sequence goes on along the minus strand of CM054812.1, from coordinate 23,061,410 downwards.
ACCACACAGGAGAGTTCAACCACCCTAGGCTAACCATAGGTGACAGGCTCCACAAAGTTGCTTCCAATGGGATTCGAACCCAGGACCTATCGGTCCCGGGCCAACCACCTTCACCAACTTTGCCATCCCAAGGGGACTCATAATTGCCTTTTTGTATGAGTACAATCTAGAGATAGTTAAAATATGATTCCTATAACTTCAGACTAGCACCTTTCAAAGTTAAGGACGGAATGAAGTCATTTTGAATGTGGAGAGTGTCTTTTTCCAGATCTAAACTTTACTTTGCCTTGCCTTTTTTGTTCGACTTGTAGCCATTTACCTCCATCTTTCTTGCAGATGGAAGCCAAGCATCAGATTGAGCTACTTACAGCTCAGGCCTGGCATTCAGAAAATCAGGAGCTGCAGAAGAAGGTAACAATTAAGGTCTCAGTACTGCATCATGGAGTAAACCAGCCTAAGCCTATTTTGTGGTTTTAACTTGGGATACATCTTGGTGCTATTCTTTCAAATGACAAGATTATCTTCAATCATCATTATGCTTTTACCTATGAGGATTTTCATACGAAACAAAAGTGTTTTCAAACTTTATTTTACCGGCTAATTAAGAAAATGTTCCGAGTGTATCTCAAGTGATAGCGTTGGTCTTTTAAGCTGTCTGTGGCACTCTCTATAATTGGTCCATCCCAGTTCAAAACACTAGATATTTAACTTCCTTCCCATCATGCACTTAGAGTTGGAAAGATTGCAGACAAGTGATGCTGTTTTTCATTATTGTCAGATTGCAAAAATGAGTTTACAAAATAGCGTCGTTTCTGAGTACACAGACATGGTTTTGCTTGAGACTGAGAGAAGGAAACCAAATGCAGATACAACCAATACTAAAAAGGTATGTATTGCAGCAAGTCTTCCTAACTTTTCCTTCTCCGGGCAAACAATTCTTAACCGAAGCATAATTGCAGGGTTGGAAAAAAGGCAATCAAGCTCAGAAAGAAGAGCCTAAACCTCGAGCAATCTCAAGGGTGCACAACATGGGAGTCGGTTTTGGGAATCTGAGCGCAACTGCTGAAAACATTCCTACAGGTTATGGAGGGCCCGACCCTGATGATGCTGCGGATGTGTTTGCAAAGGCAGCCTGTGACTGCTGCGGGAGGTGTTGGAGGCACTGCTGCTGCATGTGCTGCATCCAAGCATGCTCGCGGATGAACGATCAGTGCTTACTCGCCTTCACGCAGTTGTTCAGCGCCTTGGCATGTTTGGGTTGCTTTACCTGCTGCGGTGGAGAAGAGGGCTGAACCACACACAAAATGTTTCTCTAATACATACAAACTACTTCCCATTCATAATACATAAATATATATTATTTGATTTTAGTAAATATCCATCGCTGCATATATTTTATAATGCTTGATAGCTGAAAGTAGAGCGTACAACTTTGCGTAAATATGACATCAGAGTTACACAGCGAGTCTACTATACTCACTAGACAAAATTTGACAAAATATTTCTTGAACTAAAGAAGTATTAAGCCCAAAGGCGAAATTACTATTCCCAGCATTCTTATTGAGATAGATCACTATTTGACCGAGTTGAAAAAGGAAAGAAAAGGAGAAAAGAAAAGTGCAGGAGCAATATTATTCCTTCCTCCGATCTAAAGGATTCTCTTTAGAAGATCTTGCACCGGACCTCCCATCCCAGCACCTACAGCTTCAGCCAAATACTTTACCTGCAAATTCAAACTCAGCAAGACGAGGAAAAAGAACCACCAGCAATTCATATAACGACATCATGAATTTGCACTTCCATCTATAGTCACCAATTCATTGGGGTTTGCAACATCATAAATTTATACGACAACTTCATTTTCTCAGTCTACTCGATTCACAAAATGATGATTTCTAGAAGAGGAAAATTCTTGTGGTCCGGGAAGATTTTTACTAAATCCTAATAAATAGAGATAGCAGGACTTATAAGGCTAATGTATTATTAGAAATTAGGTTTTAGACAAATTCTACCAATTTTGGAAATATGTGGTTTCCTAAATAATTTTCTTTTGGGTGTTGCATGGATTAGTAACTGAATTAGAATTAGCTATAACATGAATGAGCTTATATATCTATATACATATGTGTCTAATGTCCAATGAAGAGTGTAAGACAATAAAAGAATCCTACTTATGATGATTAACTGATAAATCCTGAACCTGGAGGCTTAGCAGTTAGTATTCTTTGAATCCTCTCCAATCATAAGTTTCTAATAACTTGCTAGAGAGCAGAGGTTAGTTGCCCGGTGCTTAGGCTCTCAAATCACAAAATAATTGAAAATGGAAGTAATAAATTAACTTGAACCTGTCCTCAACCATACAAGTGGTCATTTGAGATTTTATCTAACTCAGTGAACTGGCTCAAATTTATCTCTCATTTCTTAGACAACATTCTTGAATAAGGACTTGCTTGATTGAATTTATATTTCGATCACACTCTATCGAACTGCTTTCTACATATATAATGAAGATACCAGTCTCATAACAGATGATTTCAAGTGAAGAATTGAAAAACACTATGCACTTACAAGTAAAAAACTGAAAAAAACACTGCATACTCGGGCATATGTCTAATATAGACAAGCTGCATAGGTTGGGAGAGCATGATATCCAATTTACAAAACATATACTGGTATCCAAATGTAATACACCTCAGGTTTAATTAACTTATTCAATTTCAGCAGCAGGCAGCTGAAATGGGATGGCTTGTAGCCTCTGGTTTTTGCTGTTTCAGTACATACAAACAGTACATGCCAAAAATATGAAGCTCGTTTTTCTTGCCATTCCACTAGAATGACAAGTGGAAGTTTATCTCTTCTCTGTACAGTTTCAGTGTCCATTTTTCAACATTTAATGGGAAGTAGGAATATTAATTGAATTCTATAATTGAGGGTTTGCTCGAGTTTGGCCCTACTAGCATTGATACTTTTTAGTACTTGTTTGTGCAGAAGATGCTCTAATTTAACTTTTTTACACCGAAAATTAAGAGATCTATTAAGAATAATCATAGAAGATCCCTTAATAACTGGACTAGTCACACTATAGTTACAGTATATTTATGGCGGAAGTTGGATAAAACTAAATCTTGTTATGTGCATAAAGACAAACTTAATAACTGGACAAGTCACACTACAGTTTCAGCATATTTATCCCGAAAGTTGGATAAAACTAAATTTTGTTATGTAATTAAAGACAAACTTAATTATAAGTTACGAATAACTAGAACTAGTCCTTTTTTTTTCTAACGGAATAAATCAAATAGTTTCTTTGCCTAAAGAGCAGATTATGTCATGAAAAACAAATGTTCCTATCTTGCTTGGGCTGTTGAGCATTACAATTCCTTACTCTTCTAATCATGTAAAGATGCAAATAAAAAGCTATGGATGGGCACATGTGTGATGTAGCCCGATTCTTTGGGGGTGGGGGGGGGTTGCTGAACCGCGGGAACCTTCTAGGCAGAACTACAACTATAACTATAAGCAGTTAGATAAACACATACATTGCATGTTGAATATTTATTCGTGTTCCAGAACCAAATACAGCAGTGAAAAAGGAATGACTAAAAGATAAGGAGATATTCTATATAATCATATACATTCCCTATATCTAAACATTCTAGGAAATGTTAATGATTTCCATGTCACTTCTCTCTCTCTCCCTCATACACACACACATGCAAATGCACGCAAGCTGTGGGGACTGGAAACCGGGAAGAAGAGCCATGAAGGCGAAGAGAAGAAGCGTAAGGGAAAGGAGCTGATGGAAGAGTAACTGCATGCAGGGAGTGAGGAATGGGCTAAGATAATAAAATAAGGGACTAGCCCAAATATGCAAGTATGTTTGTAGTACGTCTGCATGGTTGTTTGCGTTGATTAATTCAGGTTTGTAACCAGTTAATGGAAGTGGTTAGTAGGGTAAATAATGGTGGTAGGTGTAGGTCCCATCCTAGTCATTCATCCCAATTAATGCAAGGGTGTGATGGTTATTTAAGGGTGTCGCCTCCCCCTCTATTGTATATACATTTTCAGTAATTAATCTAACGATTTGGGAAGTCATGAAGGAGATCCCCCTGTCTCGAATAAGGGTGCCGACGACGATGCCCCTTCCTTATTTAAAGAGCTACTGGAGACCTATTTCGACATCCCCACTTCATCCCTTACTTCCGTTAAAAGAGAAGGTGCCACGCACGCCAAAACAAATCAACCAACACAAGTATGAAAGATACAGACACAGTTGTGAGAAGCAAATAACATAACCCATTATTTGTGTTCATGATATACTGACAACTAACTGGCAGATCAAGGGTTATATTCGGGATTTGATTACTGAGTTCAATTCTTTAATTGGGATGGAGGTTTGTAGCCACCCCCTAAATTCATTACCCATTCCACCTCAAAAGCGAGGGAAAATAGAAGGCAACAGAAGAAATATGCAAAATATGTCTTCAAATGATTAAATGACTGTCTTTAGGGCATTATGATTACCTCTTGAAGTGTCTTTTTCAGATCAAATGCATCTCTAATTCGTTCATCCAAGAAAGCCCATGTCTCCTGAAAATCTATCAACAGAAAGCATGCCGCCAAGTTAACACGCACTTCACACGATATAATGTAAACAGTAATTTATAAATGTTGGTTTTGGGGGGAAAAGACCGGTCAAAACGGTATCTTATATGGCAGAACAGCCTAACAAATGATATTGATGGAGAATGATGCTAAAAGGAGAATTCCATCAAGAGCTAAGAAAGAAAATCAGCATGTATTAACTCTAGATAGGGGTTTTGAAGCTGATGTGACCATAATTACCCAGGTCAGTCTGATATGGAGCTAAAATGATGTGACGAGTAGAAAATGCATAATGTAGACTCAAACCTGGGGAAGTATCAGTCAGCATGTATAGTTCGGTCGTAGAGTATATTCCACCAAGGACTGTGCGCTTCACATACCAATCAATATCAGTGGCCTCGTCGCCAGCAGCATGCCAAATCTCATCAACAAGCATCGCTCTTGCTTAAAGCTTGTAGAAATATTCAAAGGTTGTGCCTACAATTTTAGCACAACTTAAAAAAAATTATCTAATGAAAAACTTGATCAATTAAGTGGTTGAGAGGAAAGGCTACCTGTATGCTAAGTGCTTGAGACCACTTTGAGATGTAAGGTGCCTGCATCTCTAAGCGAAGTCTGACAAGCTTGGACACACGGTGGCTGGGAATTAGGTTCTTCAAATCCTCTTTCGTGTCAATAATATCGATTAACTTTTGCAGGCAATCATCCATGAAAAACTGAATAAAACAAACAAGGACTTGGGGTGAAAAAAAATTATATGAGGCAGCTTAGAAGCGGTACATACAAACTAAATTGTGATAAAAGAAAAGCTTACATCTACAGCAAAGATATGGCACACAACCATCAAGGGAAAAATCAAATTCCAAGAAACCACATAGAACACTAGAAATATCAGGTAGAACAATCACACTAGTGTATAATGTATATATTATTGTTATAACTCAAATTGTAACGATTATCTGATCAACAAAGAAATGTTGAGCAGGAAGTTATTTGATCAATTGACTATATCTAGTATTTGTACAGCAAAAATAAATCAGTTTAAGTCAATCAACCATCCATATAATTCAAGGAGAAGTACTCATGACTGACAAAGAGTGTAACTGTTTTGAACAATTATAAGTGTTGCAAATTAATGAAAGCAAATATACAGTCATTGCTAAATGGGCAAAAAAACTAATCAAAGATTCTAGTGGCATGTGCAAGTTTTAATTAAGATAAAGGGACACAGGGGCAAAAGATCAAAGTTATACCTCTACTAGAGCAGCTTCTTTCCGAGGAAATGATCCTACAACAGAAGGAGAGATACCAACCTCCCTCGCTCCAGCAATCATTGCAGCATCAGTCCATCCTAATCTTATCTGCTCAAAAAATTACACAAATCATCCCAACCAAGGCCTTCACTGGAATTTGGCTACGCACACATCAAACTCACACAACTAGTGGATCACAAATAACTGACAACAGGTAATCCTAAAAGTCTAGAGCAGAAAAAAAAGAAAAAAAAACCTGCAACACAAGCAAAGTCGTACCGAAATAGAGGTCTGATTTAAACGACTAGGTACAGCATCACAGAACCTTTTTTCTATATCCAATTATGCTCAAAGCGATCTTAGCCCAAAAGGCTTTACCATCCGCTACTAAGATGAGTTTAGCAGGACGTAAAGAATGAAAATGATAGGGACTGGGTGAATACCAATCCGATAGATATCTCTCTTCACAATGGACACGAAGAGGTCGCCAATTAAATTGAAAATAGGTTTCACCCAATTAGATTAGCATGTCCCAGTCCGCATGCAGCTAATCATCATTACAATGTACACATTCATATGCTTAGGCACGCCAAATTCACAAAAACAGAGAAGAACAAATTCAAATATCATGAAATTAAGCGATAAAAGAATAAATAATAAAAGTTAAACAGAAGTCAGAAATTTAGTAGGGAGACCGTACAACGTGGCGGAGAGATGCCTGAAGAACACGCGTCTGCTCTTCTTGCCATCGAGATCTGGGGTGGTCCGTGGCTCTACGGTTCTTCCTTTCGTCCGACGAAGACGAATTGGAAGCAGCGCCATTGTAAACGTCATGAGTTTGAGCGTTTTCGGCGGCACCGGCAGAAAACGGGGCGTGGTGTAAGATTGGGGCTGAGAAAGGAGCAGGAGATGTAAATCGGACAGGACGCCGGCATAACGCCGGCGGAAGCAGCCGCCTCGCCGCCGATCGGTACATAGAGGTTATTTGGGTGGTTTAGTAGTGGAATTTAGTAAGCCCACGTAGACACTTGTGTGTGCTGAAGTGATTCAGCCAAATTTAAGCTATTACGCCTTGATGTCTAGATAGCGCCCCCACACGATGTTGTCTCATTTTTGTCTCATTCGTATTCTACTGTAATTTTTAAATGTAAACATATATGTGTATAATTTAAATTTTAAAGTTATCGTAAAGACTTATAGTTAAAATATGAAGTGGGCATACGAGTAAAGACACAAAAAAGTAAGATTAGGAATGGCAAAAGTATCCGGACTCATTGGACCCGACCCGAATCCGCACGCAATGGGGCGGGTAATACCGGCCCATTACGAGTGCGGGGCGGTTTCGGACCCGCCCCGTACCGGGTCCGGCCCGGATCCACCCCCGCCGCAGCCCCGCCCCGCCCCGTATAGACCCGTTGAGTCGTGTAGGACCCGTCCCGTATGGACCTGCCCCACCACAAATTAGAATTTAGTAGTGTACAATCGAGCAAGTATAATATAATAACTAGCCCTTAACAACAACTACAAAGGCACTAAAATCACAAACCAAAAAATAAAGAATGAAAACTAGTCCTTTGGTTAAAATGTAGAACAATGTGTCTTCTAGCACCTGTTAAAATCTCAGACCGATACGACAACGTATAAGTCTCCAATCGATGAAAATGTCGAAATTGTACAAGCCTGCGAACTCGTCGACTACTTGGTGGCGGCGTTGGTTGAACGTAAGCGTAGCAATCGCGGCGGGGGAGATGGATGACGGAGGAATGAAGAGATAGATCAATTTTTGTGTTGAGATGTAGAGAGAAGAGAGAGAGGCGCTGAGTTGAGAGTGAAAAGAAGATGAAAAAGGTGTAAAACTAGAGTTTTTCTAAATATATATATATATATATATATATATATATAGGGGAGGGTTCTATGGAGAACACCCCTTATATAGAGAAATAAGAACAATTCTACACTCTTGATCAACATAGATGGAGGGACCAGATTAATAGATATTTTAATTTATTTTTGCATTTTCTTAAATAGTTTGAGTCTTAGTAAGGGTGTTTTGGGAAGAAATGTGCATAAATTTTGGAATATAGGTTTTGCAAATAGATCTTGACCATTATCATTTTCTTCTCTATCCCATCTCCTCTCTCTCTCGGTCGAATTCTCTCCCTCTCTCTCTTGAACAATTTTGCCATTGTTGTTTTGGAGAAATTCATCCCATTGCAGACCATCTCCTCGCCGTTGCTCCAACTCGCCGCCGTCCTTCCGGTCTCGAAATCATCTCGCCGCCCTCCTCTTTCCTGGATATGCGGATCTATAGACAAATCGATCAGATCTACAACTGTTATCGCCTCGATTCCGCCGCTGCCCCTCCTCTTTTCTTCGATCTGTAGAGATCTATCATCCGATTGCAGATCTATAGAGATCTGACCATATACGTTGCCGCTGCCCTAACTCCGCCGCCACCCCCTCCGGTTTTTTTTTTGCGAATGATTAAGATTTGTTGTTGTATCATCTGCATATTTTGATTGTGTTATTGTATGCATTTTGTTTAAAAATTGTATGAACCTTTATTTCTGGTTTGCTTTTGATTTGGAATTTGGTGGTTGTGGTGGTGTTGGGGGAGTTCACGTATAGAGTTTTAATTTGATTTCAAAGATTATGTGCATATAATAGATAAAGAATGTGCATATAAAATACAGAAAATGTGCATATAATTTATAGATTGTGTGCATAGAATAAAATACAGTTTGCAAGTGGACTAGCATTCGGGGTATGGATTTATGTTGTGTGCAAGCTTGGGTATATGATTTCGGACTTAATTCGGTTTTGATTGGGGATTTTTAAGTGAAACCCTAATTATGTTCAAATTTGTGAATTGATAGTAGTATTTGGTTCCATTAGCCCTAATTAGGTTAAAATCTATGAATCGATAGCACTATTTAGTTCAATTAGCCTTATTTTTAGTCGGGATTTGAGGCTAAATTTTGATTCAAGCCGTGAAATCAGAGTATGCATACTGTGGAGTTTGAGTACGCACACTATGAAGTGTGAGTATGCACATTTATAGATTTGACTATGCACATATAGATTATGCACATTTACAATTTGGATTTAACTGCAAATTAACGTTAACGATTATGCATATCCTTCCTTAATTGTCTGCACATGGTTTTTGAAAGTGCATTTTATTTTATTGTTGTAGTATATAGAAAGTCGCAATGGGTGGCAAGAGGAAATGAGCAGATTTGCTTCGCGACTAACAACATTTATGTAATTGTGTAGAGAGAATATATGGAGTTGTCTCTAGGAACGTTCAATCTTTACACTGAGACAAATGGAAATGTTCATGGGCGAACACTCTGTGGGCTTGGAGATGTGGGCACAACCACCACGAAGCTAGTGCACGACACTCATCATAGGGGGTCAAAACCGGATTAGCCATCATACTGCCCGTGCTGTTGAGAAATTGTATGAGGAGATCATCAAGGCCAAAAGTATAGATGCCGAAAAAACATTGCTACGTTGATGTTTTGAGACTGAAACTTTTGTTTTGTTGGGGATGGTTTTGAATGTATTATGAAATTGTATATATGGATTAGCCATCATACTTACGTTTACGTAAAACACAAGTGCTCATTTATGAGCACATTTTGTAATCAAGTATGCACATTTTCGAATTTGAGTATGCACATTGTTGGTTATGCACATCACAAGCATTAATTTATGCATTCTTAATAATATTATATTGCATGTTATACATAATGTGATGCTACAATTGCTATAGCTCTCTCCTTACATCATTTAGTTGCAGAGGTGGTCGATTAGTGAGCAACTGTAAATGTTTTCTCCATTTATATAACAGTTTCGCACTTGAATTGTTTATTATATTAATAATATAACACTGTAAATGTCAATATAGAGTTTATAAAGCAAAGATTCAATAGATAATACCATGTACATTTACAATAAAACGTATGCACGCGATGACTAGAAGTTATGCACGTATGAAAAAGCTATAGCTATTAAAGTCAAATAGATCTATATTCAACAATAACGAGTCTAACATCAATTTAAAAATGAGTAATCCAACAAACGGTGAAGAGGCGTCCCTCTCGAGGTAAGGTTGATCACAATTACGTATTCGAGAAATACCCCGGTTCGTTCTCCTTCCCGAAAACGTGACTCTCGGCTAGTACAAAACGAAAAGCATAAATTAATAAGTCCACCCACAATCAAAAGCTTGCCAACGTAAATTCAAATCGAACAATGTGCTCGTAACAACATAACAAAATCCCGGCACATTTTCAAAAAATTAAATCGTCGACTACCATGAACATAAAAATTCAACCACATTTACAATATTTATGCACACACGGTGTAAATCTTATGCACATTGCAAAGTATTTGAATGCGTAAGCGTAACGAATGTTGAGTTTTTTGAGTTTCCAAAGCCGATTAGTGCACGAAAACTAGGGACTTGAGATTCAACCCAGTACTACAATGGCGGAAAACAGTACGGAGAAGCTCATAGCTGTCGCCCACCACATTGCCAAGACTCTCAAAATAATTCCGACACCATGACCGACTAGAAACTTTCTCCATTGCTCACAATCACTAGAAAAGTATAAAAATCCCAATAAAAAAACAAATTACAATAGGATTATTGAAAGTAGAAATTACCCATTTGAAATGAGAGTAGTGAAATCCAAAAGGGATGGAAATGAAGGATCGACGACAGCAAATTGAGCAACAACATTAAAACCCATTTGATTTTTTCGGCTGGTTCTAGGTCTTCTGCATCGCCGTCACCACTCTCCTTCAATCCGACCACCCATCCTTTTACGTCGTCATTCTCGCGCAGTCCGCCCCTTGCTCGAGAACAACCACAACCTTGCCGGAATCGTTAGATCTCCTGGTCATCGCCACTCTCCCTCAAGTCGCATCGACATCAGACGTACGTCACCGGAGCAAGAAACCAAACTAACGACGAACCGGGAGCAGATCGATTCAAAAGATTTTCCTTTCCTTTGGGTGAGGATGAAGAAAACTAAAAGGCCCTACATCTTGAAGAGTACCAGCCGTCCCCTAATTCCCTTTCACAACATTATACACATTTGTTCCCATTATGCCCTTAATGAGGTGAAATTGTGCAAAAAAAAAATGAAAAAAAAATGATTTTATGAAATGATCTCAACCTTCCATCCCTCTTAATCAATGGTGTTTGTGTGTTCTTAATTCTCTCATTAAGGGGGTGTTCTCAAAAGATCCCATCCATATATATATATATATATATAAAAATCTAGATCCGGGTCAAAATTGAAATTGGATCACAAATTCGATCCTCTTAAACCCGGATATACATACATCCGTTGCATAGAAGTGTGCCTCTTTTGTTTTATGTTCAATATAAATGAAAAGAATCTAAATTCTATTAACTTAAAGAAATGGAAAATAGTACTCCCTCCGTCCCATTAGTAGTGTCCCATTCCTTTTCGGCACGGTTATTAAGAAAATGGTGTTTTTGTGGTGTGTATTGTTTGACTTTTGAGTGGTTGATTATTGTCCACATATTTCTTACCTTTTTTAAACATATGACACTTCTAACGGGACAACCAAAAAAAAAAAAATGGGACACTACTAATGGGACGGAGGGAATACCTTGGTTCTTGAAGTTGGCAAAAGAAATCGTCAATGGGTCGTGATTTCTCAAGATGGATCCTGCCCAAAACTTGAGAGACGGTGGTTTTGAGAGTGGGTAATAGATAAGATGCAAGTTGGAGACAATACCGTGACTTTGTAAATTATCAACAAATATATTTGTTTTAATTTCTACCCATGGCAATTTCGGGATTACATAAAATATTGGGGATATTTTGGTTAGAAAAATACTCAAAGCTAGTAGAGTTGTTGGCAATTGGGTTTGCGCAGCTTTCATCAAATCTTTATCTTAACACTTGAGATAGAGAAGCTAAGCTGTCAGCTTATGGTTCCAAACACCATAGAAAATTTGAATCTTTAGTTTAAATTTTTACTGTCAATTAACTACCAAGAGAGAATATATAATTAAAAGTGGTGCTACCAAGTAGGGCTGCTTAAACGGGTATAGGGTATTCGGGTAATACCCGTACCCATACCATGCGGGTATCGGATACCCGATTAACTGATAATCGGTTAATCGGGTATGTATTGAGTATTAAATTCTCGAGGTTATCGGGTATGGTAATAACCGATACCCTATCGGTTAACCCGAAAAATATCCAATTATATATTTAATTGGACTATTTTAATATTAATTGATAATTTATTCACACTTAAGAAGAGTCGCTACCTAAAAATACGACTTACAATCTTACACTTCTTCTTCACTCTTCATTTCACAATAAAGAAATTAGAAATACACTATAGATAATATAATTACGTAAGAAAAGAATACAAAAATAGAAGCAATAAGGTTAATTTCTGGCCAATAAGGTTAACATGATAACCGACCGGATTGGGTACCGGGTTAACCGATAACCGATCGGTTACGGATACAGGTATCTGAAATTGTGGTTTTTCGGGTACGGGTAACCGATTATCGATTACGGTTAACCCGTACCCAAACCGATTAACACCCCTACTACCAAGAGCAGGGACGGATAGAAGGGGGGGCGGGTGGGTGCGACCGCCCCCCCGAACTTCTGTGCAGTATCATTTCAGCCCCTTTTATTCCGAAAAAAATTAATTTTAACCCTAAAGTATTTTGTGCATTCGCCCCCCCTCCACCCGACTTCTTTCAATTGATTAAATTTAATTTTCGTATTTACCTTTTTACCGCAGGATCTAATAGGAAAGAAACTACAATTAAAAGCAAATAAATAGATTAAATTGGAAATATTATCCTAAAATATTTTGAAAGCAATCGAAAGAATAGATTAAAAGATTAAATTGAACGGCAAGAACCCTAAAATTGAAACCATTCGCAGCCATCTAACCCTGAAATTCAACGTCGTTCGCCATCTTTTCAATCCGGCGTGAGAGAACCTCAAAATTGAACATCGGGCTTCCACCGATCGCCTCCCCGCTTCTCCGCGGCTCGCCGCCATCTCTTCAAATCCCGGGCGAGAGAGAAGATAATCGTTGTTGTTGGCCTCCATTTCTTCAAGCTCGGGCGAGAGAGAAAATCGTTGTTGTCGCCTGTTGGCCTCCATCTTCAAGTCTCGCAAGCGAGAGAGAGGAACGAAGGAACGACCTCCATCTTCAAGTCGGCGAGCAAAGGAACGAAGGAAAAAACTTGTCAAGTCAAATTTGTAGTTATTTCATTATTTGTTCTCTCAATTTGTACAAAGTAGTGGCCGACAAGAGTACAAGTCACAAACCCACCACATCCACAAGCATAAGGTTTTGTCTTATTTGATAATGTATTGTATTATTGTTGATGCCTTGTTGGCATGTCATTGTTGGTCGACTTGCATTTAATTGATTCTTTGTCGAGTGTCTCGGTTTGATTTTTTGATTGAATTAGGTACTAATTGAAGTATGAAGAAACTTGATTTTTACTTCAAGAAAAAAGCTGAAGAGGCGTGTTCTCTCAATTCTAACACTGAAGAGGCTAGTTCACTCAATTTGAATAGTCTTGAAAGTATAAATGTCATTGAAGAAGATACAGATAGTGATTCCAATGAATCTCCTCCAACTAAAGTCCCAAGAACTAATGAGGGAGAAAACAGGAATGGTGTAGAACATGACCCTGGCAAACGGAAGATGATGTGGCATTATCCCGTGGACAAGAGAAATGAAATTCGGAGGGAGTATCTATCAACGGGTCCCTATCAACCGATTCCAACCGGAAGAGTAGATAAACGAAAAGTAAAGTTTCTCTCGTCTTGGTACAAATCATTTCCGCATTGGTTGGAGTACTCTCCTAGCAAAGATGCAAAGATTTTGCTTAAAATGTTTTCTCTTCGCCGAGCCATCCGCTATTTCGGGTTCAAATGTCTTTGTTATTCATGGTTTTCGATCTTGGAGGAAAGTGGGTGGAAAAAATTGTGCTTTCCGAACTCATCAAGGAGATAGTCCCAATTCTATACATCGTGCACCGTGATTGATTGCAATAATCTAAGGAACTCCTTACAACACATTGACAAGATGGTGGAGAAACAAAGTCCGGAACAAGTTGCAAAGAATCGTCTACGACTCCAGTGTCTCTATTGACGTGGCAAAGTTGTGTGCTCTTCGATCAATTGCATTTAGAGGTCATGATGAACGCCCGTAGTCGCATAATCGAGGTAATTTCTTAGAAATCATAAAGCACACAAACTTCATATAATAGCGAGGTAGCTTTTGTCGTGCTAGAAAATGCTCCCGCAAATGCATACATCTCATGGAATTCGTAAAGATATTTTATCAAATGGTATGCTAGAAAGATCCGGAGGTTCATAAGAGAAGAAATCAATGGGGAGAAGTTCTGTATTATTGTAGATGAGTCACGAGATGAATCCAAAAGAGAACAAATGGCTATTGTTTTAAGGTTTGTGGATCAAGCTGGCATAATCCGTGAGAGGTTGTTTGACATAGTTCATGTCGAGGATACTAAAGCCGTTACTTTGAAAAAGGCTATATGTGATGTGCTATCTTATCATAATCTTGACATACAAAACATTCGAGGACAAGGGTATGATGGTGCAAGTAACATGCGTGGAGAGTGGAATGGTTTACAAGCTCTATTTACAAAGGAGTGCCCATTTGCTTACTACATTCATTGTTTTGCTCATCGCTTACAATTGATTCTAGTAGCAACAACAAAAAGTATAATTCCTATTGAAAATTTCTTTTCAATTGTGAATTTGATTACTAATGTAGTTGATTCTTCTTCCAAACGCCATGACCAGCTCCAAATTGCTCGAGATATCCAAATAGAAGAAGAAACAGAGGGAAATGAGCTTGAAACAGGAAAAGGGAAGAATCAAATCAGAAACATACCACATCCAGGTGATACAAGGTGGGGTTCTCATTTTAAATCTCTCTACAACACACTTGAAATGTTTGAAGCTATTTTGTCTGTATTGGGTGAGGTTATAAGTGATAATGGTTCTCTCTCTTCAAAAGCCCGATGGAGCTTATGAGGCTATGGTATCATTTGAATTTGTATTCAACTTGCACTTTATGATAGAGTTGTTGGGGAAGACTGATAATCTTTGTGAATTGCTTCAAAGAAAACAACAACACATTCTAAATGCGATGGATGCAGTGGGAAATACAAAGGAGATCATCCAAAATTTCAGAGAAAATGGGTGGAATGACTTATTTCAAAAGGTCATTGTGTTTTGTGAAAAACATAATATTGATGCCCGGGACATGAATGGTATTCGAGAAACAAGGGGAGGTCGGAAGAGAAAGGAAAATCCGATTACATATGACCATTATTATAGAATTGACATATTCAATGGGACTATAGGACCGCATATCGCATGAAATGAATTTGCGGTTTAATGAAGCTTCGGTGGAGTTGCTTAAGCTAAGCTCGACTTTGGATCCTGAGAGGTGGCTACGCGACTCTTCAATATTCCCCGATCTTATAAAGTTGGTTGATAAATTCTATCCATCGATTTCACAAGTCAAGAGAAGCACCTTCTTCATAATCGCCATGCATTTTTGAAGTTGATATCAAGAAAAATCCCCTTTATGCGAGAAGCTTCAACACTTCCCGATCTATGTCAAGTGTTGTTTGAGACCGAAAAGTCAATCCAATACTATCCGATCGACGTGTTTGTTCTCTTTTTTATATTACTATTTGTTGTTTTTGTCACTTTTTTTAGAACTTAAAAAAAGTTACTTTTTATATAGATTGATTCGACTTATCTTGACTCTTCCAGCTTCAATCGCAACTTCCGAGCGTGCATTTTCTAAAATGAAACTCGTGAAGTCAAGGTCATGGGAATAAAATGGAAGATGATTTCCTTCGCGGTTGTTTACTAATGAGCTCGGAAAGAGAAATTGCTGAATCGTTTGATACGAACTCAATTATTGATGAGTTTGATCTCATGAAAAAACGTCGATCTCAATTTCAAATTCCTAAGAACATATCATAATTAAATATGGTTTTTGTATTTTTATTTTAGACTCTTTTTTATTGTTTTTTTTATAAGTTATAAGTACTTTTCACTTCTTATACTCATTGTTGCGCAATATCTTACTTAAAATTTTTTTCGGGGGCTCCGCCCCCGAACCCCCGTAAAAAATTTACCCCCCCAACTCTAAATTCTGCATCCGCCCCTGACCAAGAGAGAGAATACATTTAAACCTCTATAAAGTAATAATCTTGGGACCGAGAAAAAATTTCATTTTACGAGATTATTACTTTATCAAACATTATTTTAGTACATTAACCCATATTGAGACCAAAAGAAATTATTATCTTAGCGAGATTAATACATTATCGAGATTTAACTGTATGTAAACAATCAAATTAAAGTAATTAAATAATAAAAATGTTAATTAATGCAGATAATAAGTCAACAACCTAGAAGTGAGCGGTTGTATCAACTAAATGTGCAATTAAAATTCTGTCAATTAACTACCGTAATTAATTTTATTCAGATTAGCATAATTAATCTTAGCATCAATAATCAATCTCTTCTATTTATATTCAACATTTCCTTTTATCTTCACCCCTAAATGAATTTATCTTCTTCTTCAAACCTACAAGTTGCATCATTCAATAGAGTTATAGTATGTTTCACCATTAGAGCACCCAAGTAGAGCTACACGGTTTAAAAAAAAAACACAATTATGGATTCGGTATGTAATTCTATTTCATATTTTATATTTCTAGCTTTTAAAGTTATATATTTCTAGTGGTCTAATCCCTAATTTTACGCTAATATATTTTAAAAACATTTTAGGTGTTTCGTTATTATGTTAATATTATTATGCTACATGAATGACTTGGATAAGATACTTTATGATATTGTTTATATACATGTGTCTGATTTGTATATTAATACGTTGGTTTTGAAATTTGATTAAATAGAATGATTTCATATTTAGTTATTTAGTTTAGGAATAATTAAGATATTTCCTTACTTTATGCTGCATTTTTGGAATTAATGCGTAGGTTTTGGATAAATTAAATGAAAATATTTTTTATTAGCTATTTATAAATAAATGAGTTTGCATTTTTAATACAATGATCTATGATTTTAATACGTTGGTTATAATATGATTTTAAGATTTTTTATTTAGAATTAGAAATGATTAGATCAGTACCTCATATGATCTCTATTTGTGTAGAATTGAAAAGTTTAATTCTTTTTAATATTTTCTGCGTTAGACCGTGCTCAAACATTCCTCATAAATAATATAAAGATGTATCACAATTAATACAATAACCAAGCACCATTTTTAGAGTGAACTTCAGAATCAATTTTCTTCTAATTTAATTTCCTACATAAATAAAATAAAAGTAATTCATTGAAAAAAGATAATTAGTATCTTTAATTTAATTATAAATCAAATTAATCTTATTCACATTTAATCTATGTCGAAACTATCTTTTTATTTTCTGCGATTTCTTTAAATAATACCTTTGGATTACTTTATTTATTTTTTATTTCTTTGATTTAAAAATATATAAATGTTCATAGGTATTTATTTTAGTCCATTTTTATATTATAGATGAGACATCAACGTATTATTCTTCGACATGGTGGTCAATGAGATACATCTGAGTATATAAGCGGTGATGAAGAATTATCCTATACGTCGGCGAAGTTAAGTCTTGATCAGTTGCTACAAGATATTCATTGGGTGATGAAGACCAATCCATCTACTACGGATTATTCATTGTTCTACCGTACAAGCACCGGTGATGGCAGAAGAATCAAAGTTGCTTTGAATTGCAACGAAGATTTGATGTTGATGCTTTGCGAAGATAGAAATTATCCGGTTGTCTATACTATCAAGAAAAGTCTTGAATCTCGTACTGTAAATGCACTCGGCCCGAGTTGGACATGAACTAACCTCCACAAGAATGTATCCGGGTCCGAGCTCGACCAATGTAGGTGATGATGATCATGATTTTCTAGATGATGAGGCTGATGCACTTTCTTCGGACGATGAGGAGGAGGACAAGACTTGTTATGATGAACTTGTTGAGTCTGTATTAACTGAATTTAATGCATGGGTTCGTGATCCCGCCAATAGTCATAACTATTATGCTAGAATGTCGTGGAGGCGGTTTTCTCAGATGCCACACATGGATTATGTTATTACCATTTATCAAAGAATATGGCTAGCTATCGCAGTCATGTTGTGACTATTATACGGAAAGCCACATTTTGCTACCGGAATGAAACATTTCAGAAGACTATGTCTTAGTTGGAAGCTCTAAGTAGAGATGGTGTTTACAGAAAGCGTTTGGATCTGTTGTGACCCAAGCATAGATCCGTTGGAGAGGATGCCACGTGCCACAATACTCCAAGGAAAACGGCCATATAATTTCAAAATGTCGCCGCAGAGTGGTTGGCGATCTGTGCATTAGAGCAGCTTTTGTGTCAGAACAGGTAAGCTTCGCTTGCTTCTCATTGGTCGAGGTATTGCGGTAGGTGAGACTTGTCAGACATTAGTCTTTCAGCTGAGTTGACTTCCTTTGAACCTCAGACACTAAGTATCCTCTGCTGACATCCGACTGATAAAGGTCAAGTTGTCTATTTTCCTTGTACGGTCTGCAACTGAGTTGTAGCTTTTTTAGTAGATCAAGACTGATCATACTGAGTCTTCTTTCTGAGTCTGCTGAAGGATGATCTTCTACTGAGTGCTTTCAGCTTCTGACTCGAAGACACTCAACTGAGCTCTTCACTCATTCAGTAGATCAAGGAAGATCGTACTGAGTCTTCTACTGAGCGCTGAAGGATGATCTTCTATTGAGCACTCTGACTATGAAGACTACTGAGCTCTACTGAACCAATGACTTGGGGTTCTGGAACTTTAACTTCTCTACGTGAAGTTCGACCCAACAATATACCCCTTACAGGACTTAGACAAAAGAATCTATGAAGATCAAATCGAGTTTAGCCTATTACATCGCTCGCCCATTACACACAGTGGGTTAGGACAAGGGTTTTGGGATCTTCAACTCCTCATAACAATACGATTCAAGATCCCTACAATTTCCCCCATATTCCCCGACCCATATTACACATAATCCTTTGACAGTAATTTCTACACATTTTACAATTCCCTCTATTAGATAAGTTATGCAGAAACATCAACTAAGTCAAGTGCTATGTATCCCCTTACAATGATCTACTTGACCACTGACTCATATTCCTACAGGTATATAGTTGAAAAATGGTTCGACGAGCGACGAGCGGTTGCAAGTTCTAAACAACATGGACTCGACCGACATTGTCACGCAAAAATTGGCGAAGTCTATGCAGCTTGGACGTCACATAATTGTACGTGGAACCACTACCTGTGACTGTCGAGAGTTTAATTGTACGTGGAACCACTACACATGTATATAAGATCGAAGAGGATAGAAAGTCTTATATTGTCGACCTCCAACAGCGTACATGTGACTGTCGGGAGTTTAATTTTGATTTGATCCCATGTCGCCACGCTGCAGCAGTTACTTGGTATATTCTAATCTATTTGTGTCATTAATTGATTTGATGATGTATACTAACGATTTTTCTCAATAGCTTTGTAGGACGACCCATAATCGAAGTTTGTAGCTCATTACTCGCAGACAAGATACAGTCTTTGCAGACATATTCTTCTCTATTTATAGCCTCGACGTATGAATAGATTTGTTGGAGGGAGTCTAGACATGGTCTCTAAAACGACAAGAAAAGTGGTCATCTTCATTTTGAATGATACCGTAGAAATTCCCTATTTTTCATTCTAAGAAGCAACTTTGTGTCAGAGTAGGTACAGTGCTGGCGGCTTCTCATTGGTCGAGGTTAGCGAGTATGTGAGGTTTGTTCAAACTCCAATAGCATGCTGAGTTGACTTCCTCTTATTCCTCGACCTTTTACCGAACTATTTCTTACTTCCATTCTTCCCGATATTTCACCGTGACTCGAATTCCTTTGTAGATTCAGTATGTTATAGCATTCCCAACTAAGTTCCTCATGCTGAGTTCTTCGGCTGAATGACAGATGATCTATTGAATCCTATCATCTACTGAACTCTAGCTAGCCTACTGAGTTCCTAACATGCTGAACTTAACTAAGCTATTATATTATACAAGGTTCATTATTCACCTAGGAGTTTTGAGATTTTCAAATCTTATCATACTGAATCTCATCTCAACATGATTAAATTGATGTAAACTTTGATTAAATATTATGCTTGTTCTAGATAATTAATTTTTTAATGTGTTTTTTTAGATTATGCATCATCTATTTTTTTTATTTGTACCAATTAAAGATATTGTTAATTCAATTAAGATTTAAAAAAATAATTAAATAAACTAAAAAACAATTTATTGATTAATACGTATTCATGCTCCATAGTAGTTTATTTAAAATATCTTATGTATATATAATCTCTTTTAATTATGAAAGTAAAATATTTTAAATTTTCTCTCTCCACATTTCAAACACTATGTCATTATTATTATTAAGATAAAATCAACTATGGCCCACCACTTACCTCAAAAATTGAATATATCATTTCAATATTTTAATCTTTTTAGAAAAGTTCAAAAAATGGTTATTTTCATAATATTTTTAAAAATGTACTTAAAAACTTTAGAAAGTTATTTGAAATGGTTGAATATAGATTTCTCCCATCATTTTTTTGCTATTTAAGTAAATAGTTTTTTCAAAAATATTTTTTTGTCGAAGAACTCTAATATTTGAGCTACGGATTTAGAAACGAGATTGGGTATCACTGCCTCCAAAATTTTGTAAAAAATACAGAATCATTTAAATTCGTCATCTAATGACTAATCGTTCAGCAAAAAGATAGTTGATATCTTGCTAATCATAGATATAAATTTAGTTTAAAAGCCCACAAAACAAACCAGCAGGCCAGCTTCTGCCGAGGTTACATAACACATGAAACCAGCCTCTCACTAATCTCTACTACTCTGTTTTCCCGACCACACTTACTAAAGATGACACTACTAAAGCAGTTCATCTTAGTCCCTACTTGCCGAACCTCGACGATACATCCTCACACCCGCGTCCACGAGTAGGAAACGGGGCTCCTTACTTGATGCTGCTCGTTCTTCCAAGTGATGGACCCAAACGCGTTCCTCATAGGACTCGCGCCCTTCACTGAAACAAATGTAACCGTGTATCTTTGCTTATCCCCCACATTCTTGAAAACAAGTGTGGAGGGCTTCACGGTGGCCACCACGTTCGAGGGGGCCTCGACGGAGACCTTGTAGGCCGCCCCTGCAGCGCCCACATTGGTCACCTTCCGTGTGTACCGCACAACCCTAGACTTCCCAAACAACACCGAGAACGAAGGGTAGTTGAGCTGCCCGGGATCACGGAATTTCCTCGCACAAGTGACATTAGGCCGCTTCACGACCATCTGCACCATCTCGACCGTGTAGTCCAACGAGCAGAGGAATGCAATGTAGTCATCCGGTGAGGCATCGTACACGAGCCCGGGTGAGAGGGCCTTCTGAGGGTCGACGTGGCCTGCTCCGTGGGCCCATGGGGTGGAGAGGGAGTAGTCAGCAGCGTCGCGAAGAGGGGAGTTGGAGTTGTCGAGCGTGTAGGCCGTAGTCATCAAAGCCGACTTGATCGCGCTTGGGCTCCAGTTGGGGTGCGCTGCCTTGAGTAGGGCTGCTAAGCCGCTTATGTGTGGGCAGGACATGGATGTACCTTCAAACACTAAAGCATTAAGACACAAGTAGTAATAATGTAAAGCCAGTGTCTCTATTTCAAGAAAATGACCCACTATTAATGTCATTTTCAAGATCTAATATTTCTAACTTTACAGCTAATGGCGTGTTCATTCCATACATATCAAGAAATTCAATCGAATCGAAGCATTCTGAATTATGTTGAAACAAATATCATGAAATGCTAAACGACAAATATGGATGGACTACTTCCTAAAGGATCATGAGATTCAACAATAATCATGAAATATAGCCGTTAGAGGATTTTGATTGTTACCAGACATGATGTTGAATTGAGTCTTGCGAGTGTCCGTCACGAGTCCGGTGGGGCCCACGGCGTGTGACCATGCTGCCAGGATGTTCACGCCCGGCCCGATAACGTCGGGCTTCAAGATCTGCGGCGTCACCATGTTCGGGCCTCTAGAGCTGAACGCCGCCACCACCGGCGACGGCTTCACGTTCAACACCGTGCCGCCGAAGCTCAGAACCGCCGTCGGATTCTTAGCGGTCTTCACGTACTGTCTTATCACGTCGCCGATCTTCCTCCCCACCGCCACCGCCGGTAATAAATGGCTGTCCGCCACCAATTCCTCTCCGCTTGCGGCGGTGTTCGCTATAATCATCCCTACTCCGCCAGCTTCCCTCACCACCGCACCTTTCTCCACCCTCGCACTGATTCCTCTGTCGCACACCACCACCTTTCCGCGAACCGACGCCGGGTCAAGTGATCCGGTCAAACACAAATTGCTTGAGCTACTGTTACCTTTGTTATACACGAGTCCAACCGACTTCCGGCCCATCTCCCCTCCGCTGTACAAAGACACACCCGTGAACTTCCGGCCGTCGCCCAAGGCGGCGTACGCCGGAAAATCCCTATCAATCGTTCCAGCTCCAACGGTCATTATCCACGGCGCAACATTAGCTAACGAAGCCTTTGCCGGCCCGCTATTCCCTGCAGAGCACGAGACTAAAATCCCTCTCTCCATCGCAGAAAAAAGCTCCGACGGCGATGGTATCGCGGGGATAGGGCGCAGATCCGCCGCCGAGAGACATAGACAAGACGTCGACTCCGTCGAGGATGGCACGGTCCATTGCGGCGAGTATGTCCGAACCAAGACAACCAGATGTCCAGCACACTCGGTAAGTAGCAACCCTTGCGTGGGGCGCCATTCCGCGGGCGTTTCCGGTGGCGTAGCCCAATAGGCTGGCATTCCCCACCGGAGATCCCGCGGCGGTGCTGGCCGTGTGCGTGCCGTGGCCGTCGTCGTCGCGCGGAGAAAGCAACTCCTTCGTGCCGGCGGCCATGTTGTACCCTCTGGAGAAGAATCTGGCGCCGATTAACTTCTTGTTGCAGTGGATCTTGGGATTGAAATCAGCCGCCGCTTCGCACTTCCCGCGCCACCGCTTGGGCACTTCGGGTATTCCGAAATCGCTAAACGACTGCGATTCCGGCCAGACACCGGTGTCTAGAACTCCAATAATCACGTCCTGAGACGCCTGATTGAGGTCCTGCAGGCTGTGGCCGGCCCATTTACCGGCCGTCGCCTCCAAGCCGAGGAACTCCGGCGTCCGCGTCGTGTGGAGCTTGTACACGGTGTCCTCGTACACACCGTATACCGAGTCCGACTGGCGGAGCGACTCGACCTCCTCCGGTGACAAGGCAGCAGCAAATCCGTGGTAGGCGGAATCGTAGGTGTACAGCAAGGAATCCTCGGCGGCGGATGAGGTGAGCGACTGCAAGTGGTCGGAGTACCACTCGGTGTGGGTGGCGTACGCCGCCGGCTTGTGGTGGTGCTTCATGTGCACGATGTAGGTTCTCTTGGCGAGAACTGGAAGGAGACATGATTGGAGAAGGTAAAATGCGCAGAACCACATAGCATAGCGCGACGCCATTGTTAAACAAGCTCGCTCGAAGATATCCCTCAGTCTCTCTCTCCCTAAGAGGAGATATATAAATTGTGCGTGTTTGGAGAGTGTGGGTGTGTGAAAAGGGATGTTGAAACTGTCAGTGGATAAAAGTGGAGTTGTGGGTCTTGGGATTTTAAAAAGGAAGCGGTGAGATATAAAGGCTTGAGCTTCTACTTTATTACGACTATGCCCTCGCCAAATGCCAACTCACAGTCGGTTGCTAGTAGTAATGTAATTATTACACACAAATAATGGAGTCCGGCGGGGAAATGCCCATCTGGGGAAAGACAAACACATTTATACCCAATTTTTATATTTAACTACACTATATACTCAAGAAGACGAAAATACCCCTACTATGGATGGTCCGATCACGGTGGACAGAGGGGCCGATCGTGGTCCGGACGGCCCGACCGGCCCGACCGACGGACACGTCCGACCAAGTGGGCCGATCACTATCCACTATCGGACTTGGCCGATCATGGGGGGTGGCCTATCACATGGGGGGTGGCCGATCACATGGGCCGATCATGGGGGGTGGCCGATCACATGGGCCGATCATGATCGGCCATGTCCGGACGGCCCGGACACTCCCACTGGTCCGATCATGGTCTGACATTTTTTAGGTGAGAGAAGTGAAAAAGTTGGGGTATTTTAGTAAATTTGGGTATATAGTGGATAGGTTTTATAAAGTTGGGTAATTTTGTATTTGATATAGTGTAGATGAGTATATTGATATATTAACACCAAATAATATATGGGGCTTTGGCAGCAGTAGCCGAATAGTAGAAATCGAAAAACAATTATAGCCTTCGACTAAAATAAAAAACAAATATAGTCATTTTGTCCTTATACGGCGCTGGGCCGATGGGGGGCCGATGGAAGGGCCGATGGAGGGCCGATGCCCCATCGGCCCTGAAGAAAAAAAATCTAAAACCCTCATAGGCCGAACAAATTCATCGGCCGAGTCACTTAATTCTGCAAAGATAATTACCAGGGCCGATGGAGAGCCGAAAGTGGGTCGATCTCCATCGGCCCTCAACATATTTAAAAAAAAATGTTAAGGAGGGCCATCGGCCCTCAAAGGCTCAATTGAAAAAAAAAGAAAAAAAAAGTTGAAGGAGGGCCATCGGCCCTCAACTGAGAAAAAAAAAATGTTTAAGGAGGGTCATCGGTGTTAAGCAAGCAGGGCATCAGCCCTTGCCAACATTTGAAATAACTTACTTTTTTTTTTTTTACATGTTGAGGGCCGATGGAGATCGGCCCCCGACACTCTGCAACCACTACTAGACAAAATGACTATATATGTGTTTTTGTTTAATAAAAGGCTATATTTGTTTTTACATTTATTTTTTTGTCTAAAAGTGAATATCAACAGTGGTAATATTCACTGTTAGCCAAATAGGAAAATCGAAAAACAAATGTAGCATTTTCTTAAACAAAAACACAATTCTAGCCATTTTGTCCTCTTGTGGGCGCAGTGTCAGGGGCCGATTGAGGGCCGATCTCCATCGGCCCTAAACATGTTTAAAAAAAAATTAATAAATAACTTTTTTTTTTGAACTTGAGGGCCGATGGTTTTTTTTTTTTGTACACTTGGGGGGCCGATGCCCTCTTTAACCACCTTTTTTCTTTTTCTTTTTTAACTTCAGGGCCATCGGCCCTGTTTAATTTTAATTTTTTTATTATTATTATTATTTTTAATACACTTGAGGGCCGATAGCTTGTTTAACTTTTTTTTTTTTTTTTTTTAAATTTGAGGGCCATCCATCGACCCCCTCTTAACCTTTTTTTTTTTTTTTTCGTGGCCGATGGAGGGTCTATGGACTCCATCGGCCCTCCATCGGCCCCCCCATCGGCCCCTGCGCCGTATAAAAGACAAAACGACTATATTTGTGTTTTGTTTTAGTGGTGGGTTATAAATATATTTTGATTTCTACCGTTTAAAAATGCCTCTATACGTAATCTTATCCTTGTAATAACTAATAACTAACCTTTACCCATTTAACTCATTTTATTAATTGTACAATTTTAGATTACTCGCTTGTTGGTCCCGAGAGCACGTTCGAGTGTAGAGGGGGGGTGAATACACTCAAAATCGATTTCTCAACTTAAAACACGAACATTCCTTTTTAGGGAGAGTGTCGATCGAACAGTTCGAGAGACCGGATAAGCCGTTCCGAATCGTGCGGCAGAGCGATCGACTCTACCGAGGCCTCGCTAGCCGACTTGGAGTCGAATTCAAGGGCCGTTCGATTAGAGTTCAATGGTGCGGAATAGTGTAGGCACAAATTCGATTGAGTTAGGAACACGTTTATATCAAAACAAGCTTTTAAGTAGATTAGTGCAGCCGTTAAGTTTTGTAATGAAACTCGATTGAATGATTTTGAAAGATTATTTTTCAGCATGAACAGCTTAATCAATGCAACAAAGAAAATAAGGAACACGTAATACGTAGATTTTTAAAGTAGTTCGAATCCAACAATCCTAAGTCCACTTTCCGAAAGATCGGAAGCTATGTATTATATCGAGATAGTCTCGGTTGGTTTGTCTGTTGGACAAACACTCGGTCTTGAGATTTATACCGAGCAAGTCTCGCTTACAAGGTTATCAAACTAAGTGTTTGAAAAACTCTCCAACAAATGAAGGAGTCCTTTACAATAAGAATCGGTCCGTAAGTGAACTCCTTTGTCTAAGCTATGGATTTATACGGTTGAGCTTAGGTTAGAGGGATAGGGAACAAGGATGTGGCTTCTAAAACGACGAACACTGAGTGTAAGCTTTGGGGTTCGTGTAACGTCGTTTGGATACTAGAGGTCAGTATAATTCGCTTTAGCTTGGTTCCCTATGAGCGAAGTGTAGTCTTTCACGGAGATTGTTTCTTCTAACTTCTTGCGGAAGACTTAGTGTTGGGTGATGATTCTCGTCCTCACGCATAGTCTCACAAATGGGAAATGATTCTATCTTCTATATCGAACCATGCTCGGCACAGCCTAGTGCTCGATTGTTGAGAAGATTTGAAGATCCCAAAACCCTATCTCGATGGGTGAACCATTCCGTTGTAATCGTTATTTGTCTCCCGAGGTTTCGCACTCGCAGACACTCGCTCCGATCAAGGCGCTCGGCAGATTATCCGCCTTAACACCGTAGTAGAAGACTCAGACATCGGGACTCAGCAGAGCAAGATATCGAAAGAGTCAGCTGAACTGGACTCAAGCAGAGCAGTCGACGAACTCGTAGCCGATCTTCGTAGACTTTCCCCGCCTATCTACCTACCGAATACGGGATCGACTCAAGATCGGCAGACAGTCGAATCGTCAAGTACTTTTGAAAGACAATCGAATTATCATATAAGAGGAAGAGAGAAGTCGCCTTCGGGCTTGCCTTGAAGTCCCTGGGCCGCCTCAACCACTCTATCCACCTCGACGAACGACAAGAACACACGTGTCTTCTCACCGCTAAAGCTACAAACCAACCCTTTACCTAAAAAGGTGGGGAAGTACACTGTTACCTACTTCAAAAGAGTCGTTTGCTACCAAAAGAGAGAGAAAGGAAGATCGTTTCCAACGGATCTTTTCCAATCTCTGCTCTATAAATAGAGGGACATTTCAAGAGAAAAAGAGAGAGAATGCGCATAAGCTTAACGACGAAAACATACACAAACATTCAACGAGCTAGAACCAGAAAACCCTAAGTCTTCCGCAAGAACTTAAAGATCTATCTCCGGCGAAAGACTACCTTCTCAGCTCATAGGGAATCAAGCTAAACTGTTAGAAGAGCCTCTATTATCCAAATCGACGATACACGAACCTAAAGCTTATTTCAGTTGTTCGTCGATCTAGAAGCCACTCTCTCATTCCCTATCCCTCAATCCTAAGCTCAACAGAATATACTTATAGCTTAGACGAAGGAGTTCATATTTGAACCCAATCCTTATTGTAAAAGGACTCCTTCATAGTTGGAGAAGTTTGTCAAACACTTTAGTTTGATGCCTTTGTAAACCGGGGACTTGCTCAAGATAATCCCCAAGCCACGGCTTTGTCCCTTGCACAAGCCGACCGAGACTAACTCAAGATAATAAATAGCCTCCCCGAACTTTCGGGATAGTGGACGTAGGATCGATTGATATCCGAACCACTTTAAAAATCGTGTCTCGTTATTGCTTTCTGATTACTGTTGCATTGATTTTACTATTCATACTGAAAATCTTCTTAAAATCATTCAACTGTCTCAAGATACCGAACCGTCTATTTACCGAACCGAGACTTGCTAAAACGGTTTTTTCCACTCAACCGATTAGGGCCTACACTTTTCCGCACCGCCGAACTCTACCGTTTGATACCGAACTCGACTCGGTCCCCCAGCGAGATCTCAAGAGAGTCGACTCTTTGCCACACACGATTCGTAACAACTATTTGGTCCCGCTAAATTATTTCAAGATCGACACTTTCCCCGAACAGGACCGTTCGTGTTCGAAGTTGAGAAAATTGGATTCGAGTGTATTCACCCCCCTCTACACCTCGACCGTACACTCGGGACCAACAATTGGTATCGGAGCGGGAGTTCTTTAAGACTCTTGTTATCTTGAAACCGGTCTACTTGAACGGATCCGGAGAAAACATTTCTTCACCGCATATCACTCTACATTCATATCATTATTTCTATACGGCCGATATGTCGTGTATAAGAATGGTACCCATGTTCTCGGTAGAAAATTATGGAGTATGGCGAAGTCGAATGGAAGCACATCCGACATCCCTCCATGATAGTATGATCGAAGTGCTTGAAGATGGACCTATTGTTCCCATGATCGATAGTGTCGCGACTCGTGCCCCACCGAAGGAGGAGGAATGGTCGACCGGGAAGAAGATCCCTAAAGACGTAAGTCTCTTCACTCCCGAAGAGAAGAAGCTTCACAACTTAGACCGAGTCGCCGTAAATGCCATACCGACCACTCTTAGTGATTCTTATCTTCGCGTGGTTCGAGAATGCAAAACGGCAAAGGAACCTCTAGGACGCTCTAGCGCTTACCGAGTCGTGGAACTCGGAAGATAAAAGCTAACAAACCGGCGCCGGAACTCCAAAAGCCGGAAAGTTTGTCTCTCACGCCTTGTGACAAAATAGAAGACCCGAACGCCGATTTACGAATCTCGATGAATTCCATCAATGGGCCGGGAAAGACATTCAAAGAACCGAGAAATGAATCTCAAGATACCGAGGGCACCGCCGGACGGACACTCGGACACCTTTTGCCACTTTATTGCGACATTCCCGATTTAGATGTTGTCTCTCCCGACCATATCTTTTCGTAACTTCAGAGCGTAAGAGTTTGAGTTCGACGCACCTCAACGAAAAGCAAAGAGCCGAAGCCGACAATAAAATTGACCATGCCTTCAAAGCATCGACGGCGCAAAGATCTCCAAACGACGAGCAAGACAACGAGTAAGACCGAACCTTCACTCAATGATCTACAAGAAGGAAGTCTCACTCAGAAGTACGCGTTGCTCGCTGTGAAGTATCAGAAGGAGAAGGAGAGGCGCAGAAAACTGACTAAAGCATACCGAGACACAAAAGGTAAGTCAGATTATACACCAAAACACACTCCTAACTCACAATCTTCTGAATGCAGAAAGAAGGATGACTCAGCACCATCAAAGGATAGTGAAAGCGAAGAAGAAAGAGTCATCACTTGCTACAATCGCAAAAAAGCCGTGACATTATCAATATGATTGTCCCGAGCTCGCAGTGCCGAACGCGCAAAGACGTAAGGCAAGGAGAGAGAAATTCGCCCAGAAGAGATAATTCTACATAGCCGGCGAAATCTCAGACGACTCAGAAGAAGTCGACTCCTTTATGGACTCATCTGATGATGAAGCAACTTTTATGGCCTTAGAGCTTGAAGCTGAAGAAACAACTGAAAAGTGCCTAATTGCAGGAGAAGAGGATGAGGTGCGTAAAGACCCATGATATGTGGACAGCGGATGCTCAAGACACATGACATACCAAAGGAGTCTACTGAAGAATTATATCTCTGAAGAAGGACCCGTAATCGAGTTTGGAGACAATGCCAAAGGCTATACTAGAGGATATGGAACACTCAAAGATTGGGATCGCTAAAGTTCCAAGAGTATCATATGTTGAAGGACTTCAAAGATAATCTTCTCTCTCGTTAGTCAATTTTGTGATAACTCAAATAGAGTGATATTTGACGCCGGTTTCGTGATGTTATTGATAAATCCATAGGGAAAACAAGTGTTATCGTGTTCGCGCAGTAAAGAACATATATGTGGCCGATCGGAACTCAAACCGAACCTCGAAGCTTGCTTATTGGAGAAAAAATGACAACCGGATCGGGTGGCTAGTGGCATAGAAGACTCAACCATCTCAACTTTAAGACGCTCAACAAGCTAGCAAGAAACACTCTAGCAAGGGGACCGCCGAATGAAGTATTCAAAGCAGAGACACTCAAATGGGAAGCATGTCCGAAGGGAAAGCAAACAAAGAAACAAAATCCACCCGTTCTATCTCCTTCCACCGATGGAATCCTTCAACCGCTACATATGGATTTATTCGGTCCCAGCCTCCCCAGATGACGATCGAGGCAAGAAATATGCTTTAGTGGTCATAGATGACTACTCACGCTACACACGGGTCATATTCATCGCCAACAAGTCTCCGACGTCAAAACAGAGTTACCAACGCTTCGAAAAAGCTCAAGTGTCGAGAAGAACACCAAGATAATCAAAATTGCCTTGACAGAGGAACCGAGTTCCTTAATTCCATGGTAGAGGAGTTCTCGCAGCGTAAGGAATAGAGCATGAGACATCGGCCGCCCGCACACCTCAAAGAAATGGAGTTGCCGAACGAAAGAACAGGACTCTCAAAGAAGCAAACCTAGAACTCTACTCGCAGATTCGGGACTCCCAACCAAATTCCGGGGCGTAAGCTACCAACACCGCATGTTACACTCAAAATCGATCTCTACCGACAAAGCAAAGATAAGAGGACACCATATGAACTATGGAACCGCAGGAAGCCTTCTTTATCTTATTTCCATATCTTTGGTTGTTCATGCTTTATCCACAATAATGGGAAAGATCACCAAGACTTTTGATAGCAAGTCGATCGTGGAGTTTTCTTAGGATACTCTCGGTCAAGAAAGCTTTCGTGAGTATTCAACTATCGGACTCTTTGCGTGGAGGAAAGCCCTCATGTTGTTTTTAATGAGTTTGCTACTAAAGACAGGAGCAATAACTCTAACTCGAATCCGAGGACATCAAGAAGCGCCTACGGGATCTAAGCTTAAAAGACAAACCCGAAAGATCCAGCCTATGTTGGGATGATGATTCGGACGAAGAAACTCGAAGACAAGTCTATCGAATCTCAACCACAGAGCAAGTAGCCGAGCGCATTGATTCTCCCGAACAAAATCAATCCCTGTGTAACTCGTGTCGATGAAGAAACCTTAGAGGTAATCGAGACCACTACCGAGAGTAACAACTCGGTGGGGAACATCTAGTAATGTTCCCGAGCCGAATGCCCCCGAACCTGGTGACTCAAGAGATCACTCTCTTATTACCGAAATTCTTCAATCTCGTAATAGTACAACCGAAATGCTTAACTCACCTACTATCCGTGTTGATCAAATTTCGGACGAAGAGCTAAAACATCGTAGAACATGGCTAGATGCTCACTCGCCGATCTAATCATTGGAGATCCTTCAAAGACATGTCAAGACAAGATCCAGATTTTGTCAAGGAGAAAACGCATTATACTCCCCGCTTCTTGTCCCCCGAAGAGCCTCGACGATTTAGAGGATGCACCGAAAGATGCCGACTGGATCATAGCCACGCAGAGGAGCTAAATCGGCTCAAACGAAACGATGTTTGGGAACTTGTTGATAGACCCCCGCATCAACGTGTAATTGGAACAAAATGGGTCTTTAAGAACAAGCGAGATGAAAACAACGTTGTAGTAAGGAACAAAGCAAAGACTCGTGGCTAAAGGCTACCGTCAAGCCGAGGGAATAGATTTCGACGAAACTTTCGCTCCAGTTGCAAGATTGGAGGCAATCGACTATTCCTAGCCTATGCAACACATCAAAAATTCAAAGTATATCAAATGGATGTGAAGTCTCGCGTTCTCGAACGGCGTGCATCGAAAGAAGAAGTCTATGTGGAACAACCGCCCGGCTTTCAGCAGGGACATCAACTTTATGGACTCAAGAAGGCTCAGATGGGTTAAAACAAGCACCCTGGGCTTGGTATGATACCCTATCTCGAGTTTCTTCTTCGTAAAGATTTTCGTAAAGGCACAAGAGATCACACTCTATTCAAAGATTCGATCGGAAGAAGACCTATTATCGGTGCAAATCTACGTGGATGACATCATCTTTGGATCAAAGAATGTCATTATGTGTCGAACAATTTGAAAAGATGATGAAGGATAAATTCGAGATGTCAATGATGGGAGAAATGAACTACTTCCTTGGTTTTCAAGTCAAGTAATCGAAAAGGGGACGTTCATTAATCAAGGCAAATACACTCGAGACCTCATCAAAAGATTCGGTTGCACATCCCGCAAAACCTATCAAGATCCCGATGAACACTAATATGAAGATTGATCTTGATAAAGAGGGAGTATCGTGAGACCAAACTGAATATCGTGGCCGTAATTGGTTCATTATTATACTTAACAAAGCAACACGCCCCGACATAACTTATGCCCGTAGGTGTTCGTGCTCGATTTCGGGCGAATCCGGGCGTAGCCATATGGACTCAAGAAAGAAGATTCTCCGCTATCTCGCAGGAACACCCGACATGGGTTTATGGTATCCAATGATGATAATATTGAACTAATCCGGTTACTCGATGCCGACTATGCAGATGTAGAATTGACCGAAAATCAACTTCAGGGAACATGTCGGTTCCTTGGCAAGAAGTCGATCTCATGGTTTTCAAAGAAAAAACAAGACTCGCAGCTACATCAACTACCGAAGCCGAATACATGGCTGCCGGAAGTTGCCGCGCCCAAATCCTTTGGGCCGAGACAAAGCAGCCTACGAGACTATGACGTCACTCAAAATGAAGTGCCAATCTTCTGCGCGATGCAGTGCCATTGCAATTACTCGAACCCCGTACTTCACACGGGATGCAAGCACGTGGACATCGACATCACTTCATTCGTGACCATATCGAAAAGAAGGATATCGAATGGAGAAAATCCATACCGACAAACAAAGGGCCGATATCTCGACCAAGTCTCTAGCCGAATCCGCATTCGGAGAACTTTCGTAGAGCTAGGTTCTGTTGGATCCTACCGACCCCGGCCAAGAAGAAGGTTCCAGGAGAGGATCATTCAAGAAGGGGGGAATGATCACTCTCAATACCGAGTAAATTCAAGACGTAGAGACCGAAAACCATCTACACGAGGTATCACCGACTACCGTGTTCACCGACGGGTTTGCGTATCTCTACTCGTAGTAACGAATAAAACAAGAATGCATTTATGATGAAGATTCAAGCATGCTATTAAATATCCTAAGTTTGTCATTTATTATTAACGGCTTATATTTATTGCACGACATTCCATACATAAGTTTCTTTGAACCTCGCACGCATTAAATGCTTGTCTTTTCACAAGCATTACTACTTAGGCATATTTACAACTGGCTTTGACTTAGGCGGCATATGTGATCATTACTTAATATATCTTTTAATCTTGACCATCCATCTCATAAAGCAAGTTTAAACTCAGCCTTAGATCAGAAACCGTTCATCTTCACGATAGACTTATATTCCATCGTATCTTTAGAAACCGCCATTACCGCACTTAAAATCCTCTACATCCGATAATTCTGAGATCATTTCTTGCAATCCCCTCTTGCATATCCTTTCAGAATCTCAATCTCTCTTTCGGTATGCTTATTACAACTGCTACACGAATTAATTTTCTTTTTCAGAATCGCTATACAAACTGTTTT
Source organism: Lavandula angustifolia (assembly GCA_028984105.1). Taxonomy (NCBI): domain Eukaryota; kingdom Viridiplantae; phylum Streptophyta; class Magnoliopsida; order Lamiales; family Lamiaceae; genus Lavandula; species Lavandula angustifolia. The sequence continues at coordinate 23,027,824 of CM054812.1, read as the reverse complement.
ATTTAAATCGATACATCGATAAATGCTCGTGTAAGTGTACAATGGCAAGTAAAAATATTTCGGTGTCTGCTCCAGTTAACATGCAAGAAATCCTGGACAAGGACCGTGTTTGGTTCGAGCCAACCATGGAGTTCGACGCCTGTGATCTCGATTATATAGACGAGATCTTCTCAGCTCTTAGAGAGTCAGGGCTTGAAAGTTTTCTTTCAAGGAAGCCGACATACTTCCTCCCGAGGTAGATGGCCGAAGTTTATCTTAACTCTGACTCAGTAGGCGGGGACATAATTGGAAGATTCGCCGTTCACAAGATCAAGGATGCTTCTCCAATACTGAAGTAAATATCAATCAAGGAGGCGCTAAAAAGAAGTTTTGATCTGCCTTCTGAAGGAGCCAGTACTGTGGGGTACAATGATGATCTTGTAGATGACTACTTGACAATATTCTGTGGAAAGCCCACGACCTTCAGAGCTGCTTTTCCTAAAAACAACATGCTGCCTCAGTACAGAGCTTTGGCATATATTGTGACGCAACTACTGACCAGCCAAGGAGGCTCATTCGATCAAGTATCGAGGCTCAAGATCCAGCTCATGATGGCCATATATGATAGAGCTTAGATCAATTGGACGAAGTTCTTTATCCGTGAATTCATGGCTCAGGCGGCCAAATTCGACAAGGCCTCTTACACGCTGAGTGTAAAGGGCAAGCTTCTTTATGGATGAAGTCGTCCATAATGATAGAGGATGTCTGCGGATCCGAACCAATAACCTACAATGACAAGGAATATTTTAATGTGAAGAAGGTCGATTCCACAACAAGATCGTCGCTCTTCGCCAGATCGGGTCGGTTCCTCGACCGTAACTCGACAGACTAAGCCTCAGCAGCTACACCCTCGAAGAAGAGAACACCTCCAAAGAAAAACTCCAAAGGCACCAGCTAAGAAACCGAGGAAAGCCATTCCGGACGTGCCTACCGAACCCGAGGTCTCTCCCGAAGTTCCCGCCGCTCGAGCTACTCAAGAACCTATTCGGCCTCGGCCGATAGACGAGTCGAATCATCTCGAGAAGACTCAATCGCCGGAGAAGGCCGTCTCCACCGAGGAACCCGTAGAAGTGGAACAAGGGGATGCTACGAAGCACATAGCGAAGAGATTCAAAGCATCTTGACACCCCCTCTCGGCTCCACCACTCAGGCAGGTGTGCCTCCCCGCCGAGACTCGGACGTCTCCCATAGACTTGGAGTCCGAGACAAAGATCCGAAGAAGAGACAATTGGGATGGAAGCTTCAGATGATCGTGATCCGGAGCATCCCGAGAGATTCTTCAACAGATTCCGAGCTTGCCGACTACTCCGATTTGTTGCTCATTGCAAAATCAGCAAGGCTCCACATGTTGCCGCGATTTCAGGAGTGGCCCCATCTACAACGTCTAGTACTCCACTACTCCCCGCCAAGCAGCCTTCATGAAGAAGAATTGAAGTTGAGAGGAGCAAATAGGCTACTCGGAGCCTCGTTGACCTCAGCACCATGGGAGAACCCGAGGGCCGCTATGCCGGGCAATGATACATGACAAGGCGCCTAGCAACCGGCCAAGACCCTCGGATGGATCGGACCACGATGGTCAAGATCCACCAAGAATTTAGGCCCCGGAAAGCCCGATGAGGGAAATCCCCGTGACAAGGATACACATGCTACTAAACAAGCTCAACCTCCACTCCGTATCCTTGGACCTCGCGAAGTCCACGGCCGGGTGCTTCGTCCTCGCAGAGCCCGCTAAGCACTTGGCCGGAGTCGACTTACGAAGCGGCGCCCCGCCCCAACTACCAAGAGATCTCGATCCGTAGCAAAAGCTCTCACCGCTCGGTGGAATCCAGAATCGAGCTCTTGCGAAGGCCGTCCACAAGGTGTGGAAACAGACTACGCTAGCCACAACCACCGAGCTACAATGGGCCGAAAACATCGCATCAAAATCGCCCGCCCCGTTGTTCTCTCGCAATTGTATCCGAAGCATTGGCTAAGCAACAAAAGCGCTTTGATGATCAGCTCGTAATCATTCGAGAAGGACAAGCCAAACTTCTCAAAGCATTCGAGGCTTCAATGTCCACTCATACCGAGTCCTTCACCGAACAAGCCCGTGCCACGAAAAATCCGACTTGACAACATTCAACCGGTCGTGGAGGATAAGATTTCTGAGAAGCTGACTGAATTCAAGGCAGCAGCTGACCTCTCCCATAAGCAATACTCGGAGGAACTGACTAATGAGAGGAATGAGCTGCACTTGGAGCTGAAAAAGATCCATGACAGACTGGACGAACCGTCCGCTATCTACAAACGCCTAGACAAGAAGGTACTCGTCCCTACCTCGGCTGTAATTGATGATGCCAAAAAGGGGGAAGGAAAAGAGAAGAGTACTGAGAAGCCGACCCCTACCAAAACTACTGCCAAATTACTTAAGGGGACAAGCTTCGGTGATATCGAGAAAAAGACCAAGTCCGTGATCGAGATAAGCAGGGACTCGGACTGCACTGCACGCAGGGTAAGGCCCGTGGTGTCTTGGCTGCGAGCATAGCCGAGACTCGGCCCAAGTGGCTCAAAGAACCCGTGCTACTCATGCAACCTGACTCGACCGATATTATCAAGGAGGTTGCAGAGTATGCCGAGCAGAAGAGTCGAAGAGGAAGAGGCTCCTCTCCCTCCACCCCGTTCGGGGAAAAAGGCAAGAAAGTGCCGACTCTCCCGACCCCTCCAGCCAAGAAAACGAAGAGATACATTTCACCGAGGAGGAGGCTCAAATTGGCAAACTGATGAGAAGCCGGCAAGGGAGATTGCTCGAAATGTAAGCCGCTAATAAACCAAAGTCTAAGCCTGTCAAAGGAAAGACAAAATCTCCAACTCGAGGAGGAAGAAAGCCTCGCTAGGATACCTCCAAGGAAACCGATTATCGAGGATGAAGAAGATAGGGAGAAAGAGAAGGAGCAAAAGCAAAGAAAGCACCGAGAAGCGTGGTACATCAAAAGAAAAATCAAGTACCCCCGCTCGAATCGAAGACATTCCTCGTAAAGCCACCTGAAGCCCAAGATGATGAGATTGAGGCCATATTCGACCAAATGAACATATACTTATACGAGGCGAAGAGGCTAGACAAGTTTAGGGCCGCGAGAGACAGTAACCGGGAGGCAGACCTTGAAGCACTAAGAAAAAGGACTGAGGAAGAGGCCAGCCGAGAGTACCTTCAAAAGCTGATATTCCTTATCGATATAGAAGGTTCAGGAAGCCAGCTGATCTGAAATCGCACAGATGGCCAAAGACAGACAATTGGATACCTGCTCAATTTACTCAGAGATGGGAATCTTCAAAGATAGAGTTCATCAAACGCAATTATTTCTGGAGGTTCTGGCCTAACATGACTAAGACTGATGCCTACACAGAATGGATGATGATAACTGAACCTGATCTATACATATACTTGCATAAAGCCGTATCTGAAGGTATAGAAGTCAGTGTTCCGGAGCCCAGAATCATACCTCCACCTAGAAGAAATGATGACTCAATCCACTTTGGGTTAATAGAAGCTGAAGTGAAGCATGCTGCATCAAGGATTTGCATAAAAAGAGAACTGGACGAAGATGAGCTAGCAGACTTTGCTGAATACGTGAAGCTGAGGAAGAACACATACCGGATGTATGGAGTGCCACTGCCAGAGACGCAATCTCAAGGATTCATGGACGGGATCAAGCGCTTTAAGGGCTCCTAGGCTTAGTTCTGGTCTTCCTAGCTTAGCAAGATTTGTAATTGTACTGGACTGAATCACTCATATATACAAATCTGATTTTGGCTCTGACAACCACTTGTTGTCTATCCAGCCGTGTTTATATTATACTTTAACACTCAGAACCATTGAAGTGATTACTGACTCACACACTCACTACTATTTACTTTCTTGTCAGTTTATTACTTTGTTAGATTCTGCTAGTCGAGTTTCTATGTAATGGGGGAAATTGTGTTTTGCCCTGTTTTCTCAGTAGTCTAGAACTGTTGGAACAACCCCACTGATCTTACCTGTAATATTGTAAAGGGCTCTGTTTCTGTTTGTTTAGTATTAGCATAGATGATAGGTTTTGGCATCATCAAATAGGGGGAAATTGTTGGGTGATGATTCTGTCCTCAGCATAGTCTCACAGTGGGAAATGATTCTATCTTCTATATCGAACAATGCTCAGGCAGCCCTAGTGCTCGATTGTTGAGAAGATTTGAAGATCTCAAAACCCTATCTCTGATTGGTGAACCATTCCGTTGTAATCGTTATTTGTCTCCTCGAGGTTTCGCACTCGGTAGACACTCGCTCCGATCAAGGCGCCGTAGATTATCCGCCTTAACACTAGAAGTAGAAGACTCGATGATCATCGACTCGCAGAGAGCAAAGATATCGAAAGAGTCGATGGAACCGGACTCAGCGAGAGCGATTCATCGAACTCGTAGCCGATCTTCGATAGACTTTCCCCGCCTATCTACCTACCGAATACGGGATCGACTCAACATCGGGCAGACAATCGGAACCGTCAAGTACTTTTGAAAGACAATCGAATTGTCATATACGAGGAAGAGAGAAGTCAGCTTCAGTTTGCCTTGAAGTCTGTGTTGTCTCAACCACTCTATCCACCTCGAGAAATGACAAGAACACACGTGTCTTCTCACCTGCTAAAGCTGCTGTCAACCCTTTACCTAAAAAGGTGGGAAAATACACTGTTACCTACTTCAAAAGAGCCGTTTGCTACCAAAAGAGATAGAAAGGAAGATCATCTCCAACGGATCTTTTCCAATCTCTGCTCTATAAATAGAGGGACATTTCAAGAGAAAAAGAGAGAGAATGCGCATAAGCTTAACGACGAAAACATACACAAGCATTCAACGAGCTAGAACCAGAAAACCCTGAGTCTTCCGCAAGAACTTAAAGATCTATCTCCGGCGAAAGACTACCTTCTCAGCTCATAGGGAATCAAGCTAAACTGTTAGAAGAGCCTCTAGTATCCAAATCGACGATACACGAACCTAAAGCTTATTTCAACTTGCTCGTCGATCTAGAAGCCACTCTCTCATTCCCTATCCCTCTAACCCTAAGCTCAACAGAATATACTTATAGCTTAGACGAAGGAGTTCATATTTGAACCCAATCCTTATTGTAAAAGGACTCCTTCATAGTTGGAGAAGTTTGTCAAACACTTTAGTTTGATGCCTTTGTAAACTGGGACTTGCTCAGTATAATCCCCAAGCCACGGCTTTGTCCTGTGCACAAGCTGACTGAGACTAACTCAGTATAATAAATAGCCTCCTGAACTTTCGGGATAGTGGACGTAGGATCGATTGATATCCGAACCACTTTAAAAATCTGTGTCTCGTTATTTCTTTCTGATTACTGTTGCATTGATTTTACTATTCATACTGAAAATCTTCTTAAAATCATTCAACTGTCTCACCATACTGAACTGTCTATTTACTGAACTGAGACTTGCTAAAACGGTTTTTTCCACTCAACTGATTAGGGCCTACACTTTTTCGCACCGCTGAACTCTACCTGTTTGATACTGAATTCTGACTCAGTCAGCTAGCAGATCTCAGTAGAGTCAGACTCTTTGCCACACACGATTCAGAACAACTATTTGGTCTGCTGAATTATTTTAGTACGACACTTTCCTGAACAGGACTGTTCGTGTTCGAACTTGAGAAAATTGGATTCAGGTGTATTCACCCCCCCCCCTCTACACCTGACCGTACACTCGGGACCAACACTTAGACCTTTTCGAATTTGCTCGTTTGAATGCTCTGTGTGTTCTCTCACGTTCTTGGTTTCTCGTGAGTTCTAGGTGAGCTTCAATTTGATTTATCCCTCTATTTATAGAGAAGAGATTAGGATAGATCCGTTGGAGACGACGATCATTTGTCTCTCTCTTTTGGGTAGCTAACGGCTCTTTCGAAGTATGGTAGCAGTGTCATTTCCCTCCATTTCTGGAAAGTTGTAGACTTGCAGCTTTAATAGATATAGGATACGTGGCTGCTTGTCATTGGGTCGAGGTTCGGAAAGTGGTTGAGACAGAACGTACTTCAAGGAGATCCGCCGACTTCTCTCTTCCTCGTATTGACTCGCCGACTTGACTTTAAAGATCCCGACGGCCGAAGACTGTCCGGCCGTTGCCGAGTCCGATCTCTCGATTCGACAGCATGCTCCCGCCGAGTCGGCTCTACTCAAGATCGCCCTCGAGTTCGGTGAACTACTCCCGCCGAGTTCGGCTCCACCGACTCCTTTCGCATATCTCGCTCCCGCCGAGTCCAAGATCATCGAGTCTTCGCTTACGGTGCTGAGGCAGATAATCTACCGAGTGCCTGAACCAGAGCAGAGTGTCTGTTGAGTCTGAAACCTCAGAGACAAAAACAGATTACAACACAATAGTTCACCAATCAATATAGGGTTTTGAGATCTTCAAATCTTCAGTAAGTATTCAGAGCACATGACTACTGAGTTAATATTAACTGAGAAGACTGAATCATTTCCCACTATTTAGTGCTGTTGCTGGGGACTGAATCATCACCCAACATCAGTGTTATTAGTCCCTACTGCATTTAGATACTTCGTAACATATTCTCAATGTCTATGACACCATTGATACGCATTGAAATTCAACTATATACAATATATAGCTACCCACCAAAAAAGAAAACTTATTATATCCGTATATATGATCCGAAGTCAATATCATCGTTATATTGACAAAATATAAATCCATAAACATAAATAATAATGTTAAAAATTGATAATAAAAGTTTAAAAATGAGTTATGATTAGCATCACATAAGTGCTGAGCAATTAATGTCCATAATAATGCAAGATTATTACAACTCATAAAGTAAGGCTTGTGTAAAAAATATTCAATAATCATAACGCGAGGTGAGGCAAACTTATTAAAGTTATAATTAATGTTATCTTTACATGTACATGCGTTCTAGATAGATAGCTACAGTTGTATAATTTGTTACCGTGGCGGACAAAATGTAGTCAAATTTTGTGGAATATTATAAGGTTTTTACAACATAGGTTATTTGAGTGTGATGGTGATATTGAAACATCTTCTGACCTATTTCATTGGCATAATATTGTCTTTTGTGTGTGAAAGAGGAAATGCCAAATGATTGGAAAAAAACAGTACTGGTGCATGCATTTACGTTACATGTGAGGTTTGGTTTTGAAAGGTGGCGGCATTACAGCCAATATCAATCAATATACGCATGCTCTAATTTGTCCACTTCTTAGATTTATTTCTTTATTTTTCTCAGGAAGGAAGGAACCGTCTGTCTATTCGACCTGCAAGATTTATAAATAAATGGGATGGGATGTAGAAAGTAATATACAAACAATACAAACTCGATAACGAAAAGTTAGAATTCATTTATTAAATTCGCTACACAAAATGAGTAGCGTAATGCCGCTTTGGCCGAGTGGTTAAGGCGTGTGCCCCGCGACAGTTCGAATCTCTCAGGCGACGTTTTTCAATTTCATCACTATTTGTTTACTTTCTTTCTTTTTTTTAATCAAACCACATCGAATTTGAATTGAATACTACATACTAATACTACCTTCCTCGCCTTAAAGAACACTACTTATTGGAATTAGAAATTGACTGTCTATGAACTAAAAGGATTCAGTGACGAGAATAGGCGAGCCAATGTCTGGTCCAGCAACAAGCACTAGTGACCATACTTCTGAAACTCCCACTCACTGTTATCTGTGAAATGTTGTTCACTGTAAGGTATGAGAATGGCATAATAAATGCAACATGGAACAAGACTCTTACCTAGAGGGCAGACTTGGCGAGTCTTAAGCCACCTGCTAATGCAATGGAAGTGGAAGGCATGGTTGCAAACCCCTATACACATTATCAAGAAACAGAATTATAATCCCAGAATTATCAAGAAATAGACGATGGTATACACCGAACACACTGCTAAAATTATCATTTCACGACCAAAACTTCCAACAAAAGAAAAAATCTACACTATATGCATCATTCAGCAGAATTCATGCCCTCTTTCCCACTGATGCAAATCTCATAAAAATGCAAGTTCGAACAAAATTTTAGGAAATATCATGAGTGCTTATGAGTAGATTTAGCTACTGAAATGTACACCACAGATCAACTAATCAAGCATTACAAAAGAAACACCAGCCTTGAATCCTCTCTTAATAATTGAGTAGCGACTTTGATACATACAATGACCAAGACGCAACACACAAAAAAAGGGTTTTGAGCAACTATTTTTCATACTCCACAAATATTTCAAAAAATCTAAGATTACATCAACACAGATGCTTATCAAACGTGTTCTAGACTACTCAAAGAAGAAATAAAGGTTCCATCATAAGCAGACAACACACCAAACCAAAACGGGGAAGCTAATATTCAGCAGCATTAGCATTATATCATCTTAAGAGTTAGTGGTGAATTAGGCTAAATATAACTTTGTCTCTATTTTCACATAACAGATCTAAGAGCCAATTACTAGAAAAGCATAACATAGTTCAGAGATACACGTCGTTACCGGTTGAGTTTGAAGGTCAAACCAAAAACATAGCTAATAAAGGAGTCTCTTAAGTCTTAACTAAGTTGTTATAAGTAAAGCAGTTGTAGGCTTCACAAAGTACACTACAGTAGATCTGATATATGTATGGCATATGCTAAGTCAATAGATCGTAATAGCAAATCAATTATCCAGTTCTTGATTCAATCTTAAAATGTTTTTTATTTCTCAATGCTCTTCCTAGTTATGAATTTAGCCACCAATAGATAGTCTCTTTTAGTTCATCGACTATAAAATATTTATATTCCCTCGAATGAGATATAACCAATCCAATCCAATCCAACAACGAGAAAAGCCAACAACAATAGATGAGTAAAAAGAGTATTATGGTTGCATCGTCGATACATACCCCAAGCAACTGTGCATTCCTCGCTTGTTGCACTAGCTTGATTAGCCTGGCACTCAATGCCTAATCACAAAAAAAAAAAAAAAAAAAAGTAAACAGAACGAATCTAACCGAAGCAAAATTGAAATTGAATGAACAGGAAAAAAAACATACATAGATCCATGATATGATTCCTGCAAATAGCACAATTGTCCACCACAATATCTGCAATAATAAGAATTAGGGCTATCCATAGAAATTACACAAATAGAAATCAGACCAATATCCTACTCGCATATACTCAGCACAACTCTGTAGGCATCAAAAAATAGGAGTCGGAAATATAACAATACCCCAGGCCCAGAGAGAGACTGCGTTCCACTTTTTAATCTCAAATTTCTTGGATTTTTTGGAGGAGGAGGACGTCGTATTGGAAGGCTCGGCAGTGGATGATCCCTCCCCAGCCGGAACCATGTGCACGTCGGTGTCGAGCGTCGCCATCTCTGCTCGGCTATGGCGTCTGTTCGGCGATTCGATTTTTATGTGCAGCTGTGAAATTATTTACTAGCAGCTTCTAAGTTGCTAACAAAAACTTGAATTTTGAAGAGATGTTTAGCCCTGGTATTTATATGCCCCAAGCCAAGGGTAAATAACGCCTTTTTCTTTTTCTTTTTTTAACGTCTTTTCCTTTTATATATGTGAGCGAGATAAACCTCGATAAAGTAATATTCAATAAAGTAATAATCTTACTAAAATAATAATTTCTTTCGGTCCCGATATGAGTTGATGTACTAAAATAATATTCGATAAAGTAATAACCTCGTTAAATGAATATATTTTCTCAATCCCAAGGTTATTACTTTATCGAGGTTTAATTGTATTCAATTAATTAAAAAAAAAGACTATCGTTTTAAATTTTTTAATTTATTTAATCACTATTTACTTAAATTGATTAATTACATCACAATCTCCACACACTAAATTTTATAATTGAAAATTCTCCTTGGGACCAAATATGTTAGATAGGAAGGGTGTAAACGAATCAAATAACTTATTTGAATTTTCGCATTATCAAATTTGCGATGTACTCCGATTCAATATTAGTATTTGAATTATTATTTTTATCATTCAATTCTTATGTTTGACATGTTAATATGTAGAAAATACGCAGAATCAAAATGTATAGCTTAATAAGTTCAAGTCAATACTATCTTAAAGAGAGCAAGGTTTTTTTGAGTAAATTCTCAAACTAATACTCCTTCAAACTTTCATCCTAAAATATTACACTTTCAACTTTAATTCTCAAAAAATATTATTATATTGTCACATAAATTGCCATATGTAAAATGTTATATTTATTTCTTTTTTTTAGCTACATATTTTCCAAATCAATTCATATTTTTCAATTTGATTATGGATTATATTATTAAAATAATATTCCATATAACCAAAAGAGCAATTTCTTTAAAATTAATTAAAGAATAAATTTTAAAAAGAATTGTTTAAAACTTAATACTTATTTTTAGTAAAAGAACAAATTTTGTTATTTAATAGACGAAAATAAATTTATATTATTTTATAAACAGGAATATTTAACGAAGAAAGTTTGTTATTTTTAATTTTTTTTAAATTACTTATATTATTATTACTATTATTATTATTCTTATTATTATTATCATTATTATTATTATTATTATTATTATTATTATTATTATTATTATTATTATTATTATTATTATTATTATTATTATTATTATTATTATTATTATTATTATTATTATTATTATTATTATTATTATTATTATTATTATTATGAAAGTATATAAATTTAAGAGACGATAGTTCACATGATTTACATAGAATTTTTTTGATGTTTTAAAAATTATTATTATTATTTGGAAAATATCTATAAATTTGTTACGTTATTCACATGATTTTCAAAAGAAAATATGCTTGATGTTTTTTTTTGTAAAATTTTGAAAAATAATTATTATTTGATATGAAATATTGTTTTGGAAAATAGTTTATCCACTTAGCAATCATGTACTTGGAAAAAAGAAATTAAAATAACTTACCTTCCATGTGGCAAAAAAGATACTGTTAGCTTGGAAATTAAATTTGAAAGAGGATCACTTTAGGAATTAAAGTTGGAAAATGTATTAGTTTGGGAATTCAGCCATTTTTCTTATATCTTTTATATAAAAAAATACATATAATATTGCATTAATGTATATAGGGTGGTTCATGTGAGAACATCCTCTTAAAGTGTGAATTGTGAACAAATCCTAAGCATTTAAATTAATTAATGAATGATTCAGATTTAATTTGAGATTGGAAATAGCGAGTTGCATTTACAAGACACATCAATTGTACTTAAGTGTATAATTGACATGTTTTATAATAGATAAAACCTATATAAGCGTCTAATCATACTACTTTTTATCTTATCTAATTGAAAACATAAATATATATGATAAACAATTCTACAAATCTACCAAAACCCTACATAAACGACCAAACGAAATTCCAACGCCACAACTTCACCCACAAAAATGCACTGGCATAACTCAAAGTGCAATTCATTTTAATTCGAAGTGCATCTTATAATAATTCAAAATGCGGTTCAAATCAATTCAAAGTGAAATCCATAATAATTCAAAATGCATCTCCTATCTTTTCAAAGTGCAATTCATATCAATTCTAAATCTGTATATCCCTGTTTTTTCAAAAAGTTGATAGAAACTTTTCAAAGTGTATCTTGTAATAATTCGGTGTGCGCCTCATTCAATTAAAAATGTCTCCTAATTTTTCAAATTGCAAAGCATATAATAATTTAAAAGTGCTAGTCCAAAATAATTAAAAGTGCGGTTCATTTTAATTCGAAGTGCTTCTCATAATAATTGAAAATGTAGTCGAAATAATTTCAGAGTGCGGTCCACAATAATTCAAAGTGGAATTCTTTTTTAATTCAAAGTGCATCTCATATTTTTTCAAAGTGCAATCCATATTAATTAAAAGTGCAGTTCAAGCGGTTATTAAATGTGTAGAGAAATATGAGAAAGAATAATAGCGAGAATTAAGTGTATAGATTGAGGCTATCAATATCTATAATTAAATGTAATACTACTTAATTAGCTTTTAAGTGCAATAAAAATACACTATAAGTGTAATTCGACAGTTTTAATTACATAAGAAAACCAAACTGTTCAATCTATTAGATCAAAGGCGTAGATTTATTCACACGTTGAACAGCCTCAACCTCCTTTTATATACTCCCTCTGTCTCATTCATACTATCATGTATACCATTTCGGGTTGTCCCACTCATACCGTCTCATACCTAAAATGGTAGGAAATGAATGAACCACAATCATCTAAACAAGTGGACCCCTTAACTTATACTTTTACACCACTACTTTAACATTTACACCCACTTTTCTTAATCTCCATGCTACATGACATAATGAATAGGACGGAGGGAGTATATATATACAAATATCTAATTAAGCAACATCAAATAAAATATATATATATATATATATATATATATAATTCATTTATAATGTTTATTAGATGTAACATATCGCTAGTCTAATGGCATTATTTCGAATTCATGATAAATTAATTCACTACAGGAAAAATGGTCTTTAGCGAGGAAGTCATTTTAAATCTTCTCGCTAAAAAAATATTTTAGCGAGGAAATCCAAATTTAAGATAATTAACGAGAAAATATTTTTTTCCTCGCCATGTTTCCTCGCTAATAGTCCAAAAGAAGAAATTCGAAATTACAAATAATTTTTTGTGAGGAATTTCATCATATTTTCCTCGCTAATAGTAAATTCGAAATACCAAATACTTTTTAGTGAGGAACTTCACCATGTTCTCCTCGCTATCAGTTTCAAAAAAAATCAAAATTTTTTTGTGAGGAACTTCATCATATTCTCCTAGCTAATAGTCTTAAAAAAATATGCTAAATTCTCAATACTCTATAGTGAGAAATAAATCCATTTCTCGCCATATTTTTCTCGCTATTAGTTATCAAATAAAAAAAAAATTCAAAAATCTCGCTAAATTTATAATCAAAAAGTACATTCCCTCTATTTATATGATTCCGCTAAATCAAATCCTTTTTTTAATATATATTAATAGAAAATTGGTTAAGACTTGGTAAAATTCGATTTAGTCATGGACTAATTTATTAACACTTTTAGTAAATCTAAGTGGTACATTTGGTCATTGATAACTTTATTAGGAAAATTTTCAAATAACAATGATTTAATCATGTATTCTAATAATCAAAGGGAGAAGAATTGAATTGATGATAATTTATTTATTTTTATTATTTTGTTATTCATTTTATAATAAATTAACATAATATTTTTTTAACCTAAAAATTATAAAAACCGGATCATAATTTGAGAACTATTAGGCTGTCTTTTATTTTTTAAACTACTTCATTCAAAATACATTTGTAATTAAAATATACAATTTTTTATGGTAATGTTTCTGTCAAATTTTACTTATAAATTTTTTTTTTATAATTTTTATCCAAAAGTATATCCATATATTTTTTTTTTCAGAATAACAATTATGAAATCAATTCATTGTTAAATATATCTTTTTTCTAAATTAACGATTGGTATTCAACCAAACAAGTTTACACCAAAGAGATTTAAGAAAAGGATAAGAACAATAGTTAAAACTTGTGAAGGTACATTAAGTTTTAATGAACTAAAGAAACAATTACTATCAATGCTTGTCTTGTGAATTTTGAATAGATCGGTTTGAGGGACAGTGATTCTCAAATAATAGTGCAATCTGCCTTTTAGTACTCTCAAGTTCTTCACTTTGTCTTTGAATTTCAGCCCGTGCAGCAGCTAATTCACAACTTTGTCGTTCTATAACACTCTGCAGATTTGATCCACTGCAAGTGTCTGTGCCTTCCTTTGAAGTTTGACCAAATACCTTTGCCAATCGTGATTGACCGATTACAACTCCTGTTTTTTTCGTGAATGTGGAATTTACTATCCCAATTTCATCCACCTTGTCTGCACCCGCTACTTCAGCCGCCAATACATTTTCTTTCATTTTCATCTTGAATAAGGAAAGTAATTAAAACATCATTTATGTCTAAACTCCACTAAATTCATTTGTATAATAAAGACATCTGAAAGCTACAACTTAACTTACTAAGAGTTCTTTAGCAACTGGAGAAGCTTCTCCTTTCTTGTTTGTATATTTCATCTCAAAAAATTGAATGGCCTCTGGTTTAGTATTGGTTTCGAGATTGGTCTACAAAATAAAAGAAATAATACAAAATACAGATTTAATATGTTTACTAGAAAAAATAGCAACTTAAAATTAAACTCTAATAACTTGAAAGGTCAATAAACATAATACAATTACCATTTCGTGGCGTCTTTGGGCAAACGAGCTTGATCCCGTCCTATGGAGAATCTGCAACTTTTTTCTACTTTCTGCATTTGTCTTTGACCGTTTCTATACATATATCTCAATCAAATTAATTTGTCAAACATGCATAAATCAATATGTTATATATACCTTCCAGTCTTCGTTATCAAATATATGTGTGCAAACCCAATTCCACTCATCTAGTCTGTGTGCTAGTGATAATGGTGGTGTGGCCTTCGCCTTTTCCCCAGCCCCTTGTTTCTTATACCACTGATAATTTTTGCTTCTCAAGTTGCTATATGATCGTGCTAAGGTATCAAACACCACCTCCTTCACATGTGGTGTAATGGTGTCGAAATCGAATTTCTCCTGTTCATAATTTAAACAATATGTGACCAATTCACGATCAAAGCAATGAGAAAGGTCATTAAAAGTTCAAATCTTTACCAGTACAAGTTTTCATAACTTGTCCTTATCAGCTTTTGATATAGCGGTCCAACTCTTGACCATCAAAGGTGCATATTGTCTCACTATAATGCCAAGTTCTCTCACGAACAAATTGTTATGCGAACCGACTGCATGATTTTCATCTTCAGGAATTAGAATAGTCGGCTTTTTCTTCTGCTCTCTTGCTAATTTTCCCAATTGAAGGTTTTTGTTAAGACCACGTTTTCGTATAACTACAACAGCTGGGCAATGAATAAATAATAATAAAACCATGTAAGTTACAAGTCAAAGTAAAACCATACCCTTTTGTGGTTCCAACTCAGTTTCATCTAAATCCTGCACACCTACACTAGTTGCTCCATTGAGAGTATCTTCAAAACACATGTCATCATTATCTTCATCGTTCTGCTTCTCACACATCTCTATCTCTGGTACCTATATTAATACAAATTATAATTGGATGAATATGTTTACTCCATCACCAGAAAAGAGCATATAAAGTAGGTCAAGGTGTGAGAGATAGGTCAAGTTTCGATGTATTGTAAAAGAACTTTTTTGGTCATTATTGAAAATGCATTTCTTAGCTATATAACAAAGAAATGACATTTGTTTCGTCATTACCCTTTCAGCTAAATTTTGACTGTCAGTGTCTTGACCTCTTCTTGCTCGTACGATGTAGGCTTGCTTTGGTGGTTCAGTTTGTTTTGCAAGTGAATCTGTCGCCGGAGTCGAATTGTCTCCCCTATCTTTTTTCTTTTCATGATTATCGTTAGATCCAACTGCCTTCAGCCTCTTAGTATAATTTCCTTCATTTTGCTTCATGCCAACGAAAGATTTATTAAAATTAGAACTTAATAGCTTACTACATTTTCTTTCATGAAATAGGAAATTAAAAAAGCACAAGCAAATTTCTAATAATGCTTACTACACTTTCTTTCTCTTTCTGAAGGAGCTTCTCATCCCTAAGTTGTTTTCTTGTGGTTTGAAGGGGAGTACCCGATCTTACAGCATTTTCGAGTACCTGTCAATCATCATAAATCAACGACTCTTCATATACACGAGATTAAAAACTATGAATCTTAAATCAACATTTTTAAAAATTACATGATAAGGTGTTATATGCTCTAGAGTGACGGTGGGATCATCTTTTTCGTATTTGCAGATTGCACATTTTCTTCTTCCTTAATTTTTTTTCATCCTGTCGTAGCGATCTCTCTTACCGCCTCGAGGCACCTACTCAAAATCATATCTCAAATTTAGTACAAATTTCAAATACGAATCGGTTATCTCAAAAAATTGAATAACTCATACCTTAGTGGAAGTGTTATTCGATGAATCACTATTTCTTTGTGAATCAACATTAGGCTCTTCTTGATACAATTGATTCAAATTCTTGTAACGGGACTTTAAACCATTTCCGGGCATCTAAGTACACAAGGAAATATTGACGTTAGCATAGGAATTATGTAAGCAATACTTATATATATACTACCTAAAGTCATTCACTATCCATAGTTTTTGAAAAATTGTTTTATTGGTTGCTTAAGGCTACTCTGTTTCTTGGCCTAATTGATTCCTTGTGAGTTTACTGCTTTTAGCTTATTTGACATTTCTATAGAGCGGTGAATGTTAGAGCTCGTTTCATTAAACTAGACGATGATCACTGATCGGGTAAAGGTAAGCTAATACACGAGAAAAGAAGCTTATGTTTCTATACTACTGCCTCTCCTTCCCTGCATTTAACCTTCATGAGCCATCTAAATGATTGTAAGCTATATATCACCTGAAACAAGAAAATGTGCATGCTTCTTGCACTAAATTCAGACATAAAGCGCTTCAACAGATTTCATGCCTCAATGTGACGCCTATTTTAGGCTATATTTTTATTGAATCTTGAGGTGCAAGGTCCATATTTTCTGTGGAAAATAAATGTTTTTATATTAGTCAAGCAAGGTTTGTATTGATTATTAGGGAGAATAGCCTTTGGAAACAGGAAGAGGCCAAATATTTGGTAATGGACTAATGGCATTCCCATATTTATTTTGACAGAAACAGGGCAATAAGAGGAAACTCCGTCAAGAAGAACTTAATAATCCAACAGCAAAAAGCCTGTGTACAAATGGAAGCAGGAAAGAAAGCGTTGAGGAAACCTCGGGAGAAGGAGTTAGGGGAGAAAACAAGATTGCTGTGAAGATACGAGAAAGCTACATAGAGATTCAAGCTCAACTTTTTTTTTACAAGTTAGGTCAAATAGCAATACTATGAAATCTAGAGGTAAAACCCAAAACATATGAAATTACCTTGAACAAATTGTTTGGTTTATTTTGTCAAATCATCTTGATAAACTAGCAGCAACGTGCTCTGCAATGGCCATGCTTGCAGTTAGCCCAGGCGATTCGATACCAAAGAGATTTACAAGGCCTGGTATGCCATGAATCTCTTCTTTCTGCACGTAAAATACAATTTCTCTAATGAATTTAGTGCAAGAAATAATTTGATCAGTTTAATATTTTTTTCTTACCCTTTCGTTCAATGCATGCATGTGCAGCAACAAGATTCTTCTTTTTCTTTCTTTCAATTACTCTTATTTTATGCATAACATTCTTCAAAAGTCATGTATTAGGCTCGTAAATTGAAAGTGCTTAACAAGTTTAAGATTTCACCTTGACTTGTACCGAACAACAAGAACTCGAATCTCCTGCTCTACACTGGAATTTCTTCGAATACCTTAGTTATCTGACAACAATGGAGCATGATTTCAAGTATTATAATCAAATTTGAAACGGTGAATATAATGAAGTAAGAATATTAAACTGATCAAATTATTTCATTCAATGAATTAGAAATTTAAGCAAAACTTCACCAATATCTGAAAAATGAAGAGAATTTAACTGTTTGAAGTTTGTGAGTGTGGGCACAACATCATTCGCGGCAAATTATGGGAGAGAATAATTTTGACGGGAATCGTTTCTCCACTATATTAGTTGACACGAGCGTATCTCCAGGAAATAGAGGAAATGCGTTTGAGGTTACAGAAAAATAGGGGATTTCTATTTTGAATATCAATTAAAAATACAAATTTGACAGCTTATCCGTTAATTTATGACGTAGTTTGATTATTAAAAATATGAATTCTGAGTCCCGATATGATTTATTATAGCTTATCCGTTAATTCTATAATATGGTTTCATTAATAATCTATATCTAATATGAATTCTAATATGAAGTAATTAAGTGGGTGTTTGCAACTGCTTATCATAAGCACTTTTTATTTGTTTTTGCTTAAAGTTGAAAATAATTGCTTTTAAGCAAAAGCAGATAGTTTTTGATATCAATAATAAAAAGCAGATATATTTGGTAGTTTCAGAAATTATGGTGCTTTAAGCACCCAAAAGCATCTCAATAGATGCTTAAAAAAAGCTGCTTAATTAAGCAGTTTAGTTGCTTAATTTTAGAGAAGCTGCTGCAGTAAGCAGATTTACCAAACACAAAAAAACTGCTTATGCTCAGATAAGTGCTTAAAATAAGCATTTACAAACACCCCCTAAATCTTGGCATAATCTGTAACAAATACAAATCGTATATATAGCTTATCTAGTATTAATAATCTATATCTAATATGAAGTAATTAAATCTTAGCATAATCTGTATTAATAATATATATCTAATATGAATTCTAATATGAATTCTAATATGAAGTAATTAAATCTGCATTATCTAGTGATGGTTTCAACCCCTACAATAATATGGCCAAATCATATAGTATGTGGCCTGTGGTAGTGGTTAACTATAATATGCCTCCTTGGGAAGTTAGACGTCGGTCAAATTTGATGTTGTCACTGCTAATTTCGGGTCCTCGATCACCAGGAAAGGAAATTGATGTGTATCTTCAACCACTGATTGAGGAACTACAAAATCTTTGGAATGGAGTTAGGACATATGCCGCATTGTTACAAAGCAACCATTCACAATGCGTGCTGCACTAATGTGGACCATAAGCGATTTTCCGGCTTATGGAGATTTATCTGGTTGGGTTACGAAGGGAAAATTAGCTTGTCCTTGTTGCAATGATGAAACAAGCTTCAAATCATTGAGAAACAAGATTGTGTATTTGAGTCATCGACGTTATTTTCCGAGAGAACATAGATGGAGAAAGATGTCATCTAAGTTTGACGGTACTCAAGAACTAAGATTAGCTCCGAGAGGGTTATCAGGTGATGAAATACTAGAGCAGTTACATGTTGTGACGGATAACAAACTTGGGAAGAATCAAAACATCAAGAAGAGGAAGAAGACTGTAGAAGAACGCAATTGGAGCAAAATGAGCATTTTCTTCAACCTACCTTATTGGCAAGATTTGATTTTGCGCCATAATTTTGATGTGATGCATATTGAGAATAATTGGCTTGATAGTTTAATGGGCACTTTACTTTCTATGAAAGATAAGAATAAGGACACTGATAAAGCTCGTCAGGATTTAAAGGACATGGGAATTCGGCATGAGCTACATTTGATTCCCACAATGAACGGAAAATTTGAAAAACCTTCAGCATGTTTTACTCTATCACCTACAGAGAGGTCATGTTTCTATAAATTCTTGAGCGGAGTAAAATATCCAGACGGATATGCTGGAAACATATCGAGATGTGTCAACATACAAGAGAGTAAAATTTCAGGATTGAAAACTCATGACTGCCATATGCTATTGTAGCGGATGCTTCCTATTGGAATGCGTGGCTTTCTGAAAAAAGAAGTTTACACTCTATTATGTGAGATCTCTCAATTTTTTCGGGATTTGTGTTCAAGGAAGTTAAAAATAGAGGATCTTGATAAATTAGAACAAAACATTGTTATTATACTTTGTAAGATGGAAATGTTATTCCCTCCGGCTTTGTTCGACATCATGATACACTTGGCAGTGTATTTACCACGTGAGGCTAAACTTGGTGGTCCTGTCCAAAATAGATGGATGTATCCATTTGAAAGGTAAGAGAATTTCTTATAAATTATTTTAGACTTTTACTTTCAAGTTGTTTGTTTTTGGCGTCATAATTATTGATACTTATCTTTATTGTTAAGGAATGTTGGTCATCTGAAAGATATTGTTTCCAACAAAGCTCACCCTGAGGGCTCAATTGCTGAAACGTATATTATCAATGAAAGTTTAGAATTTTGTGCTTTATATCTAAATGATATAGAAAATGAGTTTTCCCGACAAAATAGATATAAAGATGGAGGAGCCGATGAGTCAGGGACTTTATCTATATTTTCAAATAAAGTTCGTCCATTTGGAGGAAAGACATACCGTATGTTGGAAAAAGATGAATTTGATCATCTAAGGTGGTACGTGCTTAACAATTGTGAAGAGTTCAAACCATACCTGATGTAAGTATTATTTTATTAAAATTTTTAATTACAAATTATTTTATACTAGTTTGTCAGTTATTTTTATATTTCTTAACTATTTCACTGCATAACTAATGTCTGGTACTTATGATTAGTGAACATGAAAAGTTGTTAAGAAACGAGAATGTGAGCGATATTTTGGAAACACAAAAATATGAAGTCGCAAAATGGTTCATGCAAAAGGTAATAGTAATAGGTATATTTATTTTTTGAATAAGTATCAACATATGCATATTACATATTATGGACCTTTATCTTCTGAACAATTCCATTGCAGGTAGAATTAAAGCAGCCTCACAACATGGATGCAAGAGTAAGAAACTTGTATGAACTTGCACATGGGCTTGACATGCGAATAACAACATACAGTGGACGTGTGGTTAATGGAATTAACTACTTGACTGAAGATCGAGACAAGAATCGAAAAACTCAAAATTGCGGTTTCGTTGTGAAGGGGAGCACAATAATGAGATTATTGACTTCTATGGTGTATTGAAGGAAGTGATAGAGCTACAATATAGAGGGAATCATCGAGCTACAGTGTTCAAATGTGACTGGTTTGATTGCAGATATAATAAATATGATGCATTCTTCACAAGCATTAACATGAGCCATACTTGGTATCCTACCGAGCCATACATCCTCGCAATTCAAGCCAGCCAAGTTTTTTATGTTCAAGATACAAAATGGGGCGGTAAGTACCATGTTGTGCAGTTCGTTGATCATCGCCATACATGGGATGAGGCACTATTCGAATGCCAAGTTGAGATAGAGCAAGAAACATAATTAGTAGCAAATGAAAATCACTCAGTATACCAACAAAATCTCAGTCACAATCCAATTAGTCCTTTAGAGGAGCTGGAAGTTTCAAGACTTGTTAGAAATGATGTGGAACCAGAGATCGTTGATGCTGTAAAAGAGAGAATCTCTTCTTCGTCTCAATGAGATAGGGATAGATTCAAAGATAAAGAAACTGAAAGTAACATCGATGAAATAAGAAGTGAAACGGATGAAGAAGATTTCAACTCCGACAATGATATGGATTAGGTTAGTATTTTTTTAGCTTAATTTATATTTTGTTGAAGTGTGAATGTTATTAGTATTTTAAACTATTTTTCATCATATTTTAAACTCATAACAAATAAAAAAATAGGGTAGTAAAATATATTATTTAATATGATGGTAAGAAGTAAAAAATAAAAACGCCATCAAGAATTTTTAATCATCAATTAATTAAATTTTAAGTTAATAACTATAGATTATTAACTACATGATAATCAAGTAATTAATATGAAGTCGGACTGATTAATTAAAATATAGCCATCAATTTAAATAAATTCATGTATATATTTACAAAACATCAAATTCTGTTTCTGGAACAATTCTTTTAGTTTGTCTTTTTGATTTGATTTTTTTTAACTTTTTAATTTTCCTTCAAAAAACGATATTTTTATTAATTATATTATAGTCATGCATATAATTTAATTTGAACAAATATGTACATTGTTTTATCTAATTTCATCACAAATATTTACTTAATTAAAACAAACTCCATATTCAATTCTTATCTAATTAAACTAATCTTTAATTGTTGACTTATTTAGTTAATATATCTAAGACAAGTGATAGAAACAGATTAATGATTTTTCAAGTCGTTGCATATGTGGCATAAATTAGACTACTTTGAGAAAAAACTTAAACAGAATATTAATTTGGGAAATAATTCTTTTAGAAAACTATTTGGAAATTCACGTGTGTTCATCAATGATATGTAGATGGTGTTCACACATGCCTTTATAGTAATCATATATATATATATATATATATATATATATTTTCTTTATTATTTGTTGTTATAAGTATTTTATGGCTAACGTATCTTAATTTCTTCATTAAAAATAGACTATTCAGTTTCATCATAAAACACATTTTTGGTATTTATTAGAAATTAACATTTTCGATATAACAGTTAATTTGGTAAAATCAAACTAAATTCTCAATTCGGTATCGTTTTAAACACAACTTCCCAAAAAAATAAGAAACAAAATGATTTTTTTATTAATATATGTTGGTCCCGAGAGCACGTTCAGGTGTAGGGGGGGGGTGAATACACCTGAAAACCGATTTCTCAACTTAAAACACAAACAGTCCTTTTCAGGAGAATGTCGTACTGAACGAGTTCAGCAGACCAGATAAACTGTTCTGAATTGTGTGGCAGAGTGACTGACTCTACTGAGACCTGCTAGCTGACTTAGAGTCAGAATTCAGTATCGTTCAGATAGAGTTCAGTAGTGCGAAAATGTGTAGGCCCAAATTCAGTTGAGTTAGGAAAACGTTTTTATCAAAACAGTTTCAGTAGATTAGTGCAGTTGATTAAGTTTGCTGAAACTCAGTTGAATGATTTAAAAGATATTTTCAGTATGCACAGTGAATCAATGCAACAGTGAAATAAAGAACACATAACACAAAGATTTTTAAAGTGGTTCGAATCCAACAATCCTACGTCCACTGTCCCGAAAGATCATGAGGCTATGTATTATACTGAGATAGTCTCAGTCGGTTTGTACATTTGGACAAACACTCGGTCTTCGATTTATGCGAGCAAGTCTCGGTTACAAGGTATCAAACTAAGTGTTTGAAAAACTCTCCAACAGTGAAGGAGTCCTTTACAATAAGGATCAGTTCAGAAGTGAACTCCTTCGTCTAAGCTATAGATTTAATCATGTTGGGTGATGATTCTATCCTCAACAATGTTGGAAAATAGTGGGAAATGACTCAGTCTTCTGTGTTGATATTTACTCAGTAGCCCTGTGCTCTGAATGAGTCTATGAAGATTTGAAGATCCCAAAACCCTATATTGATTGGTGAACCATTACGTTGCAATCTGTTTTTGTCTATGAGGTTTCGGACTCGGCAGACACTCTGCTCCGGCTCGGGCACTCGGTGGATTATACGCCTCGGCACCGGGGAGTAGAAGACTCGGTTATCTTGGACTCAGCGGGAGCAAGATATGCGAAAGGAGTCGTGGGACCCGAACTCAGCAGGAGTAGTTCACTGAACTCAGAGCTGATCTTCAGTAGAGCTAACTCAGCAAGAGCATGCCACTGAATCAGAGATCAGACTCAGTAACGGCCAGACAGTCTTCTGACTGTTAGGATCTTTGAAGTCATTTCAGCAGAGTCAATACGAGGAAGAGAGAAGTCAGCTTCAGATCTCCTTGAAGTTTGTTCTGTCTCAACCACTTTCTGAACCTCGGCCAATGACAAGCAGCACGTATACTAAAGCTGCAAGTCAACAACTTTCCAGAAATGGAGGGAAAGGACACTGCCACTATACTTCAAAAGAGCCGTTAGCTACCCAAAAGAGAGAGAGAAAAAGGATCGTCGTCTCCAACGGATCTATCCTAATCTCTTCTCTATAAATAGAGGGATAAATCAAATTTGAAGCTCACCGAACCTTCGCATACACGAGAGAACACACAGAGCATTCAAACGAGCAAATTCGAAAAGGCCTAAGTCTTCCGCAAGAAGTTCAAAGAATCAATCTCCGGCGAAAGACTACATTTCTGCTCTTAGGGAACCAAGCTGAACTGCTTAATACAGCCTCTAGTATCCAAACGACGTTACACGATCTAATATTTCTTTTTCTTTTATTGATCCAATCTTTCCGTTTGAACTTGAAACTGACCTTCCGGAAAGGAAAAACCAATTCATAACTACTGTATCAGTTTAGTTGACAAAGTGCTCCGTCTTACTGGAAGGTGTCCAAGCTGAACCCCAGGATTTCCTACTCACCTGGTAAGCTAAGCAAGCAGGATCCGGGCTCATTCTCGGGACTTCGTTTAGCTCTCTCCCTTTGCCTTAGTGCTAGGCGCGGGTGAACGAGCGAGAGTCTGTGAGCGCCGTGTTCTTTTTTTCAACTAAATGGGCGAATTACACTCAGCTGTTCGTCGTTCTAGAAGCCACATCCTTGTTCCCTATCCCTCTAACCTAAGCTCAATAGAATATATCCATAGCTTAGACGAAGGAGTTCACTTATGAACTGATCCTTATTGTAAAGGACTCCTTCACTGTTGGAGAGTTTTTCAAACACTTAGTTTGATAACCCTGTAAATTGAGACTTGCTCAGTATAAATCTCAAGACCAGTGTTTGTCCAGCGTACAAACCAACTGAGACTATCTCAGTATAATACATAGCTTCCTGATCTTTCTTGTGTTCTGTTTTCACTGTTGCATTGATTTACTATTCATACTGAAAATATTCTTTAAATCATTCAACTGAGTTTCAGCAAACTTAACTACTGCACTAATCAACTGAAACTGTTTTGATAAAAACGTTTTCCTAACTCAACTGAATTTGGGCCTACACTATTCCGCACTACTGAACTCTATCTGGAAGATACTGAATTCTGACTGTAAGTCAGCTAGCAGATCTCAGTAGAGTCAGTCACTCTGCCACACGATTCAGAACAGTTTGTGCGGTCCGCCGAACTTGTTCGATCGACACTATCCTGAAAAGGATCTGTTCGTGTTTAAGTTGAGAAATCGGTTTTCAGGTGTATTCAGCCCCCCTCCCCTCTACACTTGAACGTAATCTCGGGACCAACAATTGGTATCAGAGCAGGAGTTCTATAAGACTCTTGTTATTCTGAAACTGGTCTACTTGAACGGATCCGGATAACGTTTTCACTGCATATCATTCTTCATTCATATCATTATCCATCATGTCTGATACGTCAAGGATAAGGATAGTACCCATGTTCTCAGTAGAGAACTATGGCGTATGGCGGGTCAGAATGGAGGCACATCTGACCTCCCTCCACGACAGCATGACATAGGTTCTGGAGGACGGACCTATCATTCCTATGATCGATAGCGTTGTAGCTCAGGATCCAGCAGAGGGAGGAGGAATGGTGACCGGGTAGAAGATCCCCAAGGATAGAAGTCTCTTCACCCCTGAGGAGAAGAAGCTTCACAACTTAGACCGCGTCGCCAGAAACGCCATACTGACCACCCTGAGTGATTCCTATCTCGGAAGAGTTCAGGACTGTAAGTCCGCGAAAGAACTCTGGGATGCTCTAGTGCTACTAAGTCGGGGGACTCAGAAGATTAAAGCAAATAAACTTGCGCTGGAACTTCAAAAGCTGGAGAGATTGTCTCTCATGCCTAGTGACACTATTGAAGATCTCAACGTCAGATTTACCAATCTGATGAACTCTATCAATGGACTGGGAAAGACATTCTCCAACCGAGAGATGAATCTGAAGATTTTGAGGGCAATACCAGACGGAAACTGGACCCCCTTTGCTACTCTATTACATCATTCTGATCTAGATATTGTTACTCCTGAACATATCTTTTCAGAACTTAAAGCAAAGGAGTTCGAGTTCGTCTTACCTCAAAGGAAGCAGCGAGCTGAAGCTGACATTCAAATCGACCATGCCTTTAAAGCATCAGTCAGCACATCAGCTCCAGCATCTAGCAAGGCTGAACCTTCACTCAGTGACATACAAGAAGGAAATCTAGCCAAGAAATACGCACTGCTTGCCGTAAAGTACCAGAAGGAGAAGGAGAGGCACAGAAAAGTGACTAAAGCCCTTAGAGAATCCAAGGGTAAGTCTGAATACATGCCTAAGCGCACTCCTGACTCGCATACTTCTGATTGCAGGAAACAAGAGGACTCAGCTCAGTCGAAAGACAGCGAGAGTAAAGAAGAAAGAGTCACAACCTGCTATAATTGCAAGAAGCCAGGACATTATCAGTATGATTGTCCTGAGCTCCCCCCCCCAAATGGAACAAGCCCAAGCATTGCAAGGACGAGGACTTGGATTGAGACCAGGAGGAGCCTCCTCATCGCGCCGCCGCCGAAAACCGACTAAAAAAGCCGATAGGTTTGTTCAAGGGGAGACCATCAATCCCCCCCCCCCCCCCCGGCGAAAAAAAAAACAAAAAGAACCAAGCACCCCACCCCCCCCCCCCCAGACTTGGATTCAGCCGGAGCGCTCGAAAACCGACTAGCTGATAGGTTTGTTCAAGGGGAGACCATCAATGCAGACATACTGAACCCCCTAGCCAAGAACAAACAGAAAATGAAGGCACCTCATCCTAGTCATCAGCACTCTGACAAGAAGATCAACACTAGATCACCCCAGTTTAGTCAAGGGGGAACCATCAAAGCTAAGTGGGATGATTAGTATGGACCTCCACAACTAACTCATCCAGCTCAGTATGGGTCATATTAGTATGATCCTATAGTCAGGAGAGGATTCAAAAGTCAGAAAAAGAAGAAGAAAGCCGTGCAAAAGGCAAAGGTCAGCAGTCCACCCGCTTAGAAAATCAGGACTCCTGAACCTAAAAAGCCTCAAAAGTCAGCAGCGACCAGTCCAGTGGTCAAATATGTTGACAAAGGTCAAAAGAAACTGTCTGAGACCACCAGGGTCGTAAGACAGATATGGGATACCAAAACTAACATCTAAGGACCCAAAATCAAAAATAAAGGGTACCTAAATATAATTTTGTTTTCCAGGTGCACAAGTACCCTTGGTATGTGTACAACGGATGCTCAAGACACATGACGTACCAAAAGGACTTGCTGAAGAATTATACTACTGAAGAAGGACCCCGAATCAAGTTTGGAGACAATGTAAAAGGTTACACCAGAGGCTATGGAACACTCAGCATTGGAACAACAACAGTTCCAAGAGTATCATATGTTGAAGGACTTCAGCATAATCTTCTCTCTGTTAGTCAATTTTCTGACAACTCGAATAGAGTGATTTTTGACGCTAGTTTCTGTGATGTCATTGATAAATCTACAGGAAAAATAGTGTTCTCAGGTTCGCGCAAGAAGGATATCTATGTAGCTGACTGGAACTCAACTGAACCTGAAGCTTGTTTGTTGGCGAAGAATGACAACAGAACGGGGTGGCTTTGGCACAGAAGACTCAACCATCTCAACTTCAAAATGCTCAACAAACTGGTTAGAAACACTCTAGCAAGAGGACTGCCGAATGAAGTATTCAACAAAGACACTCAATGTGAAGCATGCCTGAAGGGAAAGCAAACAAGGAATCAAAATCCACCTGTTCCATCTCCTTCCACTGATGGAATCCTTCAGCTGCTACATATGGATTTGTTCGGTCCAGTCTCTTCAGTGACGATCAGAGGCAAGAAGTATGCATTAGTGGTCATTGATGACTACTCGCGCTGCACATGGGTCATATTTATTGCCAACAAGTCTGACGTAAAAACAGAGTTACCAAGGCTTCTAAAAAGGCTCAGTGTCGAGAAGAACACCAAGATCGTCAAGATACGTTCATACAGAGGAACTGAGTTCCTGAATTTCATGGTGGAGGAGTTCTGAAAAGTAGAAGGCATAGAGTATGAGACGTCTGTCGTGCGCACGCCTCAACAAAATGGGGTTGCTGAAAGGAAGAATCGAACACTCAAAGAAGCAGCAAGAACCCTACTCGCAGGCCCAGGACCTCCCAACCAAATTCTGGGCGAAGCTACCGACACTGCATGTTACACTCAGAATCGATCTCTACTGACAAAGCAGTATAAGAAGACACCATATGAACTATGGAACGGTAGGAAGCCTTCTCTATCTTATTTCCATATTTTTGGGTGTTCGTGTTTTATTCACAATAATGGGAAAGATCAGCTGAAGACTTTTGATAGCAAGTCGGATCGGGGAGTGTTCTTAGGATACTCCTGGTCAAGCAAAGCATTTAGAGTCTTTAACTATAGAACCTATTGTGTGGAGGAAATCCCTCATGTTGTTTTAATGAATTTGCTGCTGAAGACAGGAGCAGAAATTCTAAACCTAAATCTGAGGACATCAGTAAGCAGCTACAGGATCCGAGCTTAAAAGATAAAGTTGAAAAGATCCAGCTATGTTGGGATGATGATTCAGATGAGGAAACTGAAGATAAATCTACTGAATGTCAGCCAGCAGCAGAAGTAGCTGAACAAATTGACTCTCCTGAACAGAGTCAATCCCAAGTAACTCAGGTCGATGAAGAAACCCCAGTGGTAACTGAGCCTCTACTGAGAATAATAATTCAGGGGGAACTAATGATGTCCTGAGCTAAATGCCCCTGAACCTGACAACTCAGTAGATCACACTCTTGTAACTGAATTGCTTCAATATCAGAATAGTACAACTGAAATGCCTAACTCACCTACTATCTGTGTTGAACAGGTTTTAGATGAAGAGTTGAAACATCGTAGATCGTGGCTGGATGTTCACATTTCTGATTTAATCATTGGAGATCCTTCAGCAAGAGTAAAGACAAGATCCAGATTCTGTCAAGGAGAAAGCGCACTATACTCCTGCTTCTTGTCTACTGAAGAACCTCAGTCAGTTGAGGACGCACTGAAAGATGCTGACTGGATCATAGCCATGCAGGAGGAGCTGAATCAGTTCACGAGAAACAAAGTTTGGGAGCTTGTTGACAGACCCCGGCACCAACATGTGATCGGAACAAAATGGGTCTTCAAGAACAAGCGAGATGAAAACAACGTCATAGTAAGGAATAAAGCAAGACTCGTGGCAAAAGGCTACTGTCAAGCTGAAGGGATAGATTTCGATGAAACGTTCGCTCCAGTTGCAAGATTGGAGGCAATCAGACTATTCCTGGCCTACGCAACACATCAAAGATTCAGAGTATATCAAATGGATGTGAAGTCTGCATTCCTGAACGGCGTACTGAAAGAAGAAGTCTATGTGGAATAGCCTCCCGGCTTTCAGCAGGGACATCAAGTTTATAGACTCAGAAAGGCTCTGTATGGGTTAAAACAAGCACCCAGGGCTTGGTACGATACCCTGTCTGAGTTTCTTCTTTAGAAAGGTTTTCAGAAGGGCACAGTAGACCTCACATTATTCAGCATTCGACTGGAAGATGACTTATTACTTGTGCAGATCTACGTAGATGACATCATCTTCGGCTCGAAGAACGTCATCATGTGTCAGCAGTTTGAGAAAATGATGAAGGATAAGTTCGAGATGTCGATGATGGGAGAGATGAACTGTTTCCTCGGCTTTCAAGTCAAACAATCTGAGAAGGGAATGTTCATCAATCAAGGCAAATACACTCGAGACCTCATCAAGAGATTCGGTTGCACATCCGGCAAACCAATCAAGATCCCGATGAATACGAATATGAAAATTGATCTTGATAAAGTGGGAGTATCAGTAGACCAAACTGAATTTCGTGCTATAATTGGTTCTCTATTATATTTAACAGTTACTCGTCCTGACATAACTTATGTTGTAGGTGTCTGCGCTCGATTTCAGGCGAATCCGAAGCAGAGTCACATGGACTCAGCAAAGAAGGTCCTCCGCTATCTCAGAGGAACACCTGACATGGGTTTATGGTATCCAGCTGATGATAATATTGAACTAACTGGTTATTCTGATGCTGACTATGCAGGATGTAGAATTGACCGAAAGTCAACTTATGGAACGTGTCAGTTCCTCGGCAGTAAGCTGATCTCATGGTTCTTAAAGAAACATCATTCAGTAGCGACGTCAACTACTGAAGCTGAATACATGGCTGCCGGAAGTTGCTGCGCCCAAATCCTTTGGCTGAGACAGCAGCTACGCGACTATGACGTCATTCAGAATGAAGTGCCGATCTTCTGCGACAGTACCAGTGCCATTGCAATCACTCAGAATCCTGTACTTCATACAAGATGCAAGCACGTGGACATCCGACACCACTTCATTCGTGACCATGTCGAAAAGAAGGATATCAGGATGGAAAAGATCCATACTGACCATCAAAGGGCTGATATACTGACCAAGCCTCTAGCTGAAGCCAGATTCAGAGAACTTTCAGTAGAGCTAGGTCTGCTGGACCCTACTGACTCCAGTCAATAAGAGGATTCAGGAGAGGAGCATTCGATAGAGGGGAATGTTTACTTTCGATGCGAGTAAAATCGCACGTAGAGACCCAGCAACCATCTACACGAGGTATCAGCTGACTACGATGTTCAGCTGACAGGTTTGCATATCTCTACTCAGTAACCTATAGAACAATTCTGTGCATTTATGAATCAGATTCAGCATCGTATTCAATGCCTTAGAAAATGTCATTTAATTTTTAACGGACTACATTTAATACACGACATTCTATGTAAAAGCATGCTGAACTCTGCAACGCATTTAATACATGTCGTATCAAGTTACTACTTAGGCTATATACAACTGGCTTTTGACTTAGCCGGCTAATATGATCATTACCTATTTTATAAAACTTAATCCTAGCCGTTCATCTCAAAAAGCCGTTCAAACTAAACCATTGATCTTTAACTGTTTATCTTCTCTAAGATATATATATTCGTTCAAAATGTTTAGAACCGCCATTTCATCTCTGCAAATATCTTATGCACCCTAAATTTTCTGAGACTATCACTCGCTTTGATACATATATTCTATCCTTTAAAACATCTCAGAAAATCTTTTGGTAATTTTTCAATGATCTTTTCAGAATCGTGTGATCTTTAAATAATTTCTTTAATATCTTATCGAATACTGACTAGCGCTGTGTTTGCAGATTATTAAAATGACAGGAAAACAAGTAGGTGCTCCGGCAGATATGCAAGAGATCCTTGAAAAGGATCGTGTCTGGTGCGAGCCAGTCATGGAGTTTAACGAGTGCGATCTAGACTTCATGGAGGAGATTTTCTACGCCCTCCGTGAGACCGGATTGGAAGGATTCCTGACGAGGAGGCCGACCTTCTTTCTCCCGCGACAAGTAGCAGAGATCTATCTGAACTCCGACTCAGTGGACGGAGACATCAGAGGCAGATTCGTCGTTCATACAGTAGGTGATCCCTCACGCACGGACATAGAAGTGAAACAGATGTCAATCCGAGAAGCTCTTCAGAAAAGCTTCAATCTGCCCAATGAAGGACTCAACACCGTCGCATATAAAGACGATCTGATGGATAAGTACCTCACTGAGTTCTGCGGAAAGCCAACAGTATTCAGAGCCACCTTTCCAAAGAACGCAATGCTCCCTCAGTATAGAGCATTAGTGTACATAGTGACTCAACTACTGACGAGTCAAGTAGGCTCATTTGACCAAGTGTCAAGGCCCAAGCTGCAACTGATGATGGCCATATATGATCGGGCCAAGATAAACTGGACTGAGTTTTTCCTCAGAGAGTTCATGATGCAATCAGCCAAATTTGACAAGGCATCCAATAGGTTGAGCGTCAAAGGAAAGCTCCTATACGGACTGAAACTCTCAGTCATGATCGAGGACTTCTGCGCATCTGACAAAATCACCTTCGCCGACAAGCAATATTTCAACGTGAAGAAAGTCAGTTTCCAAAACAGGGCAGCGGCCCTTCAATAGATTGGCTCAGGGCCCGCTGCACCTAAGGCCGGGACTCAGCAGACCTCAACGCCGAAGAAGAAGAGGTCCCCTCCTAAAACAACGCCTAAGGCACCAACCAAAAGGCTGAAGAAGGTCAACGAGGTTGTGCCTACTGAAACTGAGGGGGAACCAGAGGCCGTCATTGCTCAGCAGCCTCTACAGCTGAGAGACGAGTCAGAGTCTTCTGAGAAGACACAATCAGTGGAGAAGGCCGTCTCCACTGAGAAGGGTGAAACCGTGGACCAAGGGGTCCAAGCTGAAGAAGTCCAGGCTGAAGAAGTTCAGACATTGGAGAGCCCCTTGGATGTCCCTCCACTCAGCAGCATCCCGTCTGCTGAGAAACAAGCGTCTCCAATTGAGGTTGAGGACTCGGAGACAGCCTCGGAGTCAGAATCTGTCGGGATGGAGGCCACAGCTCTAAAATCCAAAGTCTCCCGAGAGATTGCTGAAGTGATTCCGGAGATCGCCAGCCACTCTGATCATGTCCTACTTGCTAGGTAGGCGAGGCTCCACATGCTTATTAGGTTCCAGGAGTGGCACAACCTGAAGCGACTGATCATCCACCACTCCTGCGAGCAGCTTCATGAGGAAGAGCTGCTGATTAGAGGGAAGATTGACTATTCTGAGCCATCTGACCTCGGCACGCTCGAGGATCTGAGGGCAGCCATGCTTACTATGCTGAATCACAGACAGCCTGTCTCAGCACTAGGGCCCTCAGATGGGTCTGACCCCGATGGTCAGGACCCACCCCGTGATTCAGGCCCTAAGAAGCCTAATGAGGGAACTCAATCGGACAAGGATGCCACTACTTCTACCGCTGATCCTCCACTCAGCATCCTTGGTCCCGGGCAGATGGTAGCTGGTACTTTGAAGGCAGCTGATCCTTCTCAGCTCCTTCTCGAATCTGCTTTCGATGTAGCGCCCAGCCGAAAGAGCCGTCGATCAAAATCAGTGGCCAGGGCACTGAGGAACCAATGCTCTCAGAATCGCCAACTCGCCCGTACCGTCCACAAGACTTGGCGGAAAACCACTGAGGCTCAGACTGCAGAGTTGCAGGGACTCAGAACCTCTATCTCAACATCTCCGGGCCCACGACTTCTCCAAAGATTCGACGAATGCCTTAGCTGCGCAGAGAGCTGACTTCGAAGCTCAGTTCAAGACGATTCAGGAAGGCCATGACAAATTACTGAATGATTACAAGGCCACTCAAACCGCTCACACTGAATCCGTCAATGCCATCTCTCAAGCCAATGAACTCAGAATGGAGAATATTCAGAAGGCCCTTGAAGAGAAGGTAGAGAAGCAGCTGAAAGAATTCAAGGCTGCGGCTAATCTCTCATACAAGAAATACAACGATCAACTGACAAATGAGAGAAATGAGCTGCATGAGGCACTGACAAAGCTACATACTAAGCTGGATGATCTGTCAGACTCGTACAAAGGCCTGAATAGAAAGGTATCTGCTCAGCCCCCAACCCTACTTGCTGATGCCAAAAAGGGGGAAGGTTTTAAAGAGAAAGCATCTAAGGAGCTGATACTGAAAGCAACAAAGAAAGCAAGGGCAGTGAGAGGGGCATCTCAAACTTCATCATCTGCCCCCACTAGACATTCACAAACTGGCGAGGCCCAGGGTGTCTTAACTGCAGCTGTAGCATCAACTGAGACAGGCCCAAGTGGCTCAGGAGCCAAAGAAGTCACAACTCAGGCAACTCAAACTCCTCTTGATATTATAAAAGAAGTTGCTGAGTATGCTGATGAGGACTTAGAAGAGGAAGAAGCCCCTCTTCCTCCTCCAGTTGCCGGTAAAGGCAAGAAACTACTGAAACTCCCAACCCCTCCCTCCAAGAAGAAAGGACCCAGGAGGTTCATAACCCCGGAGGAGGAGGCTCAGATAGCAGCAGATGAGAAGCTGGCTAAGGAGATAGCCGAAGCTGAAGCCGCCAATAAACCTAAGAAGAAGCATGTCAAAGGCAAAACTAAGGCTCCAGTTGGAGGCAAGAAAACAAGTGCTAGGATGCCTCCTAAAATGCTCAAACTCAACGACGAGGCTGATAAAGAAAAATAAGAGGAGCAACAGCAGCAGCAATCAACTGGGCAGCAGAGAACATCCAAAGAAAAATCATCAACGGCTGCTGACTCAGAAGAAGAGCCACCTCACAAGCCCTCCTACATTGCCTCAAAGGAACAAGAACAAGAGATGGAAGAAATCTAGGCTCAGTTAGACAGATATCTATATAGAGGTGAAGAGGCCAGACAAATAGAAGCAGCCATAGAGAGAATATGGATGGCTGATCTAGAAGCTCTCAGGCTGAGAACTGAAAAGGAAGCGAGTTCAGAAAGCCTACTGATCTGAAGACTCACAGATGGCCTAGAGTGGATGAATGGATCCCGTGGGAAGTTACTCAGAGATGGGAGACACTGAAAGCAAAATTTATCAAAAGGAACTACTTCTGGAGATTTTGGTCTGAAAAACCTAAGATAGTGGCATATATTGAATGGCTAATGAGAAGCAGATCTGGAAATGTATGCCAGACTCCAAAAAGTTGTCAAGGAAAATATTGAAGTAAGAGTTCCTGATCCCAGAATCCTGCCACCCCCGCAGAGGCTTGATGGATCCATCCACTACGGTGTCATAGAGAAAGAAGTGAAGGACGCTGCTGAAGCCAAATTTCTTGATGAAGAAGACCCAACGGACTTTGCTGAGATACTGAAGCTGAGGAAAGTCACATATCGCATGTATGGAGTGCCTCTTCCTGAAACTCAATCTCAAGACTTCAAAGACAGGATCAAGCAGTTCATATGATTTCTTGCTTCTGTATTCTCCTTGTATCTTTCTTTCTTTTAGTCTAGCAGAGATGTAACTGTACTGAAATTCTCATATATATAATATCTCTGTTTGGCTTTGACAATTCCTTATTGTCTGAATAGCCTTGTTTGTTTATGCTTAACACTCAGAATCACTGAAGTGATTACTGACTCACACACTCACTGTTTGTTATTTGTTGTCAGTTGCTGCTTAGCTAGACTCTGATAGACTTGTTAGTATTGGGGGAATATGTTCTTAAGACAGGGGGAAAATGCTGATTAGACTCTGTATAGGTTCGGTCTTTCTGCCCTGATCCCCTCAGTAGTCTAGGACTTGAAGAACAACTCAACTGATCCTACTTGTAATATTTTGTAAGGAGCTCTGTTTTGGATAAGTCATAATGTTAGGTTGATAGATTATTAGGCTTTGGCATCATCAAATAGGGGGAAAATGTTGGGTGATGATTCTATCCTCAGCAATGTTGGAAAATAGTGGGAAATGACTCAGTCTTCTGTGTTGATATTTACTCAGTAGCCCTGTGCTCTGAATGAGTCTATGAAGATTTGAAGATCCAAAAACCCTATATTGATTGGTGAACCATTACGTTGTAATCTGTTTTTGTCTCTGAGGTTTCAGACTCAGCAGATACTCTGCTCTGGCTCAGGCACTCAGTAGATTATCTACCTCAGCACCAGGAGTAGAAGACTCAGTTATACTGGACTCAGCAGGAGCAGTATACGAAAGGAGTCAGTGGAAATGAACTCAGCAAGAGTAGTTCACTGAACTCAGAGATGATCTT
The DNA here is from genome assembly GCA_028984105.1 of Lavandula angustifolia. Lineage (NCBI taxonomy): Eukaryota > Viridiplantae > Streptophyta > Magnoliopsida > Lamiales > Lamiaceae > Lavandula > Lavandula angustifolia. The sequence continues at coordinate 22,992,622 of CM054812.1, read as the reverse complement.
CAGTAGAGCCGACTCAGCAGGAGCATGCCACTGAATCAGAGATCAGACTCAGCAACGGCCAGACAGTCTTCTGACTGTTAGGATCTTTGAAGTCATTTCAGCAGAGTCAATACGAGGAAGAGAGACGTCAGCTTCAGATCTCCTTGAAGTCTGTTCTGTCACAACCACTTTCTGAACCTCGGCCAATGACAAGCAGACACGTACCCTATATCTACTAAAGCTGCAAGTCAACAACTTTCCAGAAATGGAGGGAAAGGACACTGCCACCATACTTCAAAAGAGCCGTTAGCTACCCAAAAGAGAGAGAAAAAAGATCGTCGTCTCCAACGGATCTATCCTAATTTCTTCTCTATATATAGAGGGATAAATCAAATTTGAAGCTCACCGAACCTTCGCATACACGAGAGAACACATAGAGCATTCAAACGAGCAAATTCGAAAAGGCCTAAGTCTTCCGCAAGAAGTTCGAAGAATCAATCTCCGGCGAAAGACTACATTTTCGCTTCTTAGGGAACCAAGCTGAACTGCTTAATACAGCCTCTAGTATCCAAACGACGTTACACGAACCCAAAGCTTACACTCAGCTGTTCATCGTTCTAGAAGCCACATCCTTGTTCCCTATCCCTCTAACCTAAGCTCAATAGAATATATCCATAGCGTAGACGAAGGAGTTCACTTCTGAACTGATCCTTATTGTAAAGAACTCCTTTACTGTTGGAGAGTTTTTCAAACACTTAGTTTGATAACCCTGTAAATTGAGACTTGCTCAGTATAAATCTCAAGACCAGTGTTTGTCCAGCGTACAAACCAACTGAGACTATCTCAGTATAGTACATAGCTTCCTGATCTTTCGGGACAATGGACGTAGGATTTTTGTGTCCGAACCACTTTAAAAATCTATGTGTCTTGTGTTCTATTTTCACTGTTGCATTGATTTACTGTTCATACTGAAAATATTCTTTAAATCATTCAACTGAGTTTCAACAAACTTAACTGACTGAACTAATCAACTGAAACTGTTTTGATAAAAACGGTTTCCTAACTCAACTGAATTTGGGCCTACACTATTCCGCACTACCGAACTCTATGTGGAAGATACCTTGAATTACGACTCTAAGTCAGCTAGCAGATCTCAGTAGAGTCAGTCACTCTGCCACACGATTCGGAAACGGCTTATGCGGTCCGCCGAACTTGTTCAGTACGACACTATTCTAAAATGGACTGTTCGTGTTTAAGTTGAGAAATTGGTTTTCAGGTGTATTCACCCCCCCTCTACATCTGAACGTAATCTAGGGACCAACAAATCGGTTGAGCTTAGGTTAGAGGGATAGGGAACAAAAAATTGGCTTCTAGAGCGACGAACAACTGAGTATAAGCTTTGGGTTCGTGTATCGTAACTTGGATACTAGAAGCTGTACAATTCTAATTCAGTTTGGTTCCCTATGAGCAGAGTTGTAGTCTTTCGCCGGAGATTGTTTCTTCTAACTTCTTGCGGAATACTTAAGCGATTTCGAGTTGCTCTATTGAATGCTCTGAGTTATTGGTTTCTCGTGTTCTAGGTGAGCTTCAATTTGATTTATCCCTCTATTTATAGAGCAGAGATTAGGATAGATCCGTTGGAGACGACGATCCTTTGTCTCTCTCTTTTGGGTAGCTAACGGCTCTTTCGAAGTATGGTAGCACTATCCTTTCCCTCCATTTCTGGAAAGTTATTGACTTGCAGCTTTAATAGATATAGGACAGGTGGCTGCTTGTCATTGGTCGAGGTTCAGAAAGTGGTTGAGACAGAACAGACTTCAAGGAGATCGAAGGCGACTTCTCTCTTCCTCGTATTGACTCTGCCGATTTGACTTTAGAGAATCGATAGTCGAACATTGTTTGGCCGTTCTTGAGTCTGATCTCTAATTCGGTAGCATGCTCCCGCCGAGTCGGCTCTCTCGACGATCAACTCGAGTTCGGTGAACTACTCCTACCGAGTTCGGTTCTTCTCGACTCCTTTCGCATATCTTGCTCCCGCCGAGTCCAAAGTATCACTGAGTCTTCTACTTCTGATGCTGAGGCAGATAATCTACTGAGCGCCTGAACCAGATGCAGAGTGTCTGCTGAGTCTGAATCCTCAGAGACAACACCAAAACATATTACAACTGAATGGTTCATCAATCAAGATAGAGTTTTGGGATCTTCAAATCTTCAATACGTTTTCAGAGCACAAGGCTACTGAGTTAGTTATCAACTGAGAAGACTGAATCATCTCCCAATATTTTGTGCTGTTGCTGGGGACTGAATCATCACCCAACAATATATATATATATATATATATATATATATATTATAATATTTAAGTTTAATTTGGTTCAGTTAATCGATTGATTACATCGAAAATACTTAAAAATTGAATATAAGGATTTTATAATCATTACAATCACACATATTCGGAAATCTTATAATTATCTAATCTAACTATATATATATCTGAAAAGAAGGAAGGTTTCTAATTATTATATATAGTAAAATTATAGGGTAAGAAACAAATCGAATCAAATATGCACTAATCGAGTAGTTATTAAAATATGTGTAGTAATAATATTCGTTCACTATTCATTCGAATGTTAAATTTAATTTGTATTTGATCCAATGTTGATAAAATTATATAATAATATACATTCGAACTCAAATATCAAAGTCTCGAATGAAAAAATCAAAATTGGAATTCGAATACAAAATTGAACCAAATGGATTTAATTTTAAATCATGCTAGCTATAGAATTATTAAGAGATAAACCTATAGTATTAGAGGTTTTACTTTATATTGCTTAAATAATCTAGTAATTTGAATTTCAAAACTAGTAATCTAATATTTCATAAAATATTTCCATACAGTATTTGAACCAAAAGAAATAACTCAGTAACAATTGCAACTTAATTATAAACTTTTTTATTAGCTAGGTTTGTAAACAAATCGAATCACTCCCATTCTTATTCGATTCGAGACCTTATTCATTTATTATTGGATTATTAAATTTGATGTATAGTCGATTATTGTTCGAATGCTAAATTTGAATCTTATTCTTTTTCAAACCGAAATAATAAAATTAGTCATATATTAAAAATAAAATTATTCGGTTTGAACTTGTTTGACTTTGATACTAATCAATTTGATTCGAGATTGTACATTTAAGTACTAAATTTATAATGAAATTAAAAATGTATTATATATTACAAAATTAAGATAAAGAATTAGTTATGCCAAATGAAGAATTAACATAAAGAATAATATTTAATAGAATTGATAAGAAATGAAAAATAAAAATAAAAATAAAATTAGAGAAATAATACTCTTAAACGTAAAGAATTATAAGGAACTAAAAACTAAATCTTATATATTATATGATAATCATGGAAATTAGCATATTATTTCTTTCTTTTTAAGAAAAGAAGATAAAAAAAATATATCAAAATAGGTTGTTTAAAATCTTCGAATTTTAGAAAAATAAGATGAAAAAAATCAAAATTTCCCTCAAAATTTTAGAGGGTTGTTTAAATTTGACAAATTTAGGAAAATAAGATGAAAAAAAATCAAAATTTCCCTCAAAATTTTGGAGGGTTTGTTTAAAATTTTCAAATTATGCCACAATCTTCAAATTATATATATCCTACTGTTGGTCCGGAGACGATAAGTCAGGTGTAGAGGGGGGGGGAGGTGAATACACCTGAGCTCAGTTTCTTTTTCTCAATGAAGGTTAGCTGAGCTGATGATTGCAACTGATGAACAGTGCCAAATAAGCCTTCGATCGCGGGACAGAGTGAGTCACCTACTGAGCTCTCTCCTACTGACTGTTGTTAGTACTTTGAGAATCAGTCGGAGACTGTTGTGCGGAAAGTGTGGGGCCCGGAATTCCTCTCTTTTGAAAACACGTTTTAGCAAGTTAAATCTTTTGGCTGTGCGCTTTATAAATACGTTTTAGGTAAGCTTATGATTTTCAAGTCAGTTGAATGCTATGCAATAAAACAGTAAAAGAACACAAGCGATTTAACGTGGTTCGGATACGCAAGATCCTACGTCCACGGTTTGAACAAGGCGAGAGAACTTGTTGATTATTACGAGCAAGCCTCGGCGGGGATACTGTGCCTGACCGGACGGTTCCCTCTAAGTTATAGTCCTTAGCGACTTTACAATCCAAACCTAAGTCTGAAAGGGAAAGGAATTTTCTCCAACTGAGAAGGAGTTCTTACAATAAGAACAATTCACTAAATGTGAACTCCTTCGAATCTAAGCTATAAATATGATAATGAGCTTAGTCTAGAGAAGAAAGGGATGTAAGAACTCTAGAGAGGAAAACTGAGAAATCTTCTAAGTATGCAAGTTTTCCTCTGGATGATCTTTGAGTGTTCTAGAGTGTTTATGAACTTGAGCTTGTCCCTTCGAAATTCCGTCTTTTCGGAGCTTCAAAAACTTCTCTATTTATAGTTGTGAGTTATGGCATATGTCCGTTGGAGACGACGATGCCACGTGTCACAAGCTTCCAAAGAAAACGGCCATAATTCGAACTTGTTGCAGCAGGGCAGTTAATGCACTGCACATGAGAGCAGCTTTACTGTGTAGAGTAGGTAAGCGTTGTCGGCTTCTCATTGGTCGAGGTTTGTAGTTGGTGAGAATGTCAGAGTTGACCGTTCAACAACCTCGTATGTCTTCTGCTGAACTTTTCGAAAAGATTTGAATAGCTGGGTCGCTTTCCGTAGGATACAGTATCTACTGAGTAGGTCAGCTGAGTCGGCTGACACGGCATCTACTGAGTAGGTCAGCTGGCGACTGCGAAGGTGCGTGCTTGTTTCTGTTCTTCCGCCGATGACTATCGGTTGGGAGTAGTCTTCTCCGATGATTTGTCGGTGATGCGCTGTCTTCAACCGAGTGGAAGATCGGCTGGCGATCGAAGAACACAAGCGATTACACTGATGACGTGGGGTTCTGAAAAGTATCTTCGACAGAAGATCAGTTCAACAATTACCCCGTACAGGACTTAGACAAAAATAATAATCAATATATCAAGTCTAACCTATACATCAGCTAATCCTAACAACACACTAATCTACTGATATCAGCTAGGTTTTGGGATCTTCAATTCCATAGTACTACTATGATTTCCCCCAATTTTCTTTTAACCGAACAACAGCTGAGTATCATCTACTGACTCATATCCAACAATTTCCCCCTAATTGATGATGTCAAAACCTCTACCTCTACCTCTTAAACTTCTCAAGTCTATGAAAGATCCTTACAACATTCTGAGGAAAAAACAAAGGAATATCAATACTTCAGTAGGTGGGAGATAGGTAAGATCAGAGAAACTGACTGTGAGTGTGTGTCAGATCACTTAGTGATCAGTCATGAAAAACACGATGCAAAGAGCTGGAAGACAATGAGTAATTGTCTAACAAGCAACATGAACTGATATATATAATCAATGATGTACAAGCTCTTACAGCTATTACAACAGAAATCAAAAAGAAGGAGAAATCACTGCTGACGCTTGAAGCGTTGAGTCCTTTCCTTGAAATCAGCAGACTTCTCAACAGGAGGATCCAGGTAATAATACTTGTAAACTCTGATCCTGATCTCCTGGATTTCTTCGTTGTCAAGAGGATTGTCAGGCGGCAAACCCAGATGGAAAGCAACTTCCTCTATCTCTCTCTCAATGTCCTTCGTGCACAGCAGTCCACTAGCAGTTCTTGGCGGTGGAATACGTCGGAAAGCTGGGGCACGGAAGGGAATATTCTGTTCTTCCATAATCTGTCTCAGCCGATCTCTGAATGAGATATCAAATCTCGAGATTAGTTCGTCGAATAACTGATCAGCTGGACAGTCGAGAGGATAAATGCGCCATACAAAATAGCCTTTAATAAAATCCTCTTTCAGCCTTTCCCAATGGACGTTCATATCAGCCGGCACCCATTTATCTACATGCGGGATAGGAATATTCTTAACATATGGGCCCCTGATGAACTTGGATCCTCTTGGGATCTGCCTCCTCGGATCAGCTGCTGGCTTGAGAGATAAGCTACGCATTTTTGCCAAGTCAGCTATCCTTTTCTTTTCGCGGAGTGCGGCTGCTCTACTGTCTCCTCGCTTGAGACTCAGACCTTGCAGCGTCGCCTCCCAGGTCGCTTGATCTTCCACTATCTGCTCAGGTGTTAGAGTAGAAGTGGGAATACTCTGAGCAGTAGCTTGGATCTCAGTCGGAAGAGCCTTAGCAAAATCTGCTTGGGCTTTCTTCTTCTGCTCTTCGACCGACTCGAACTTTTTCTTGCCTTTGCCCCTAACAGCTTTACCCTTGGGCTTCTTTGCTGTTTCTGCTACCTCTTCAAGCTGACGCTCAAGGTCGAGCTTATCCTGCAGCTGTTGGGTAATTTTGAGGTCATAATCCTCTTGCTCCGCTTTTGATTTGAACTTATGGACCGGGGAGGAAGGAGGAGTAGATACAGTTGCAATCTCCTTCCCGGGCCTCTGCGGTGGCAATTTTTCGAGCTCGGGGCTCTTCTTCTTCGTCTCCCGCTCAATAAATCCGGTTACTTCTTCAATATGAGCGAGAAGAGGAGATGGGGGTTGGGCAGTAGTGGAAATTCTAGGAGAAGGACCTCAGAAGAGTTCTTATCCTGAGTAGTAGAGGGTCCTTCCTCCTGAGCCCTTTCCCCCTGAGTCTTTCGGGGTCTTCCAGCTGTGGAGGGTCTCTCCTCCTGAACCCTTTCCCTGATAATCTGTACATCAGCTGTATCCGTTTTAGGTTCATCTTTTATTATACCTTCCCCCTTTTTGGCATCAGCAACCTTATCGAGGTTGGTACGGATAGCTGTGACTTCTTTCTCGAGCTTGTATACTGAGTCCTTGATCTGAGTAACTGTAGAGTCGAAGCCCTTGACCAAGTCACAGTATTTCTCCCAGTCCTTCTCTTGATCTGCCCTAGATCGATTGAGATGAGCAACTAACTCCTGGCGGAGTTTCAGCAGGGCTAGATCATTGGATTCCTTCATTTCCTTCTGAATCTCGTTCAAGGCCGCAGCCTGTTGCTTAATAGCAGTCTGAAGGCTGCTTGTAGCCAACTTGTTCCGCTCATCCATTTGAGCTTGGACTGCTGTGAGAGCATGAGTCAGCTGCTCAGTAAATGTTTTGTGCTGAGCTTGGAGCAAAGAATCGACTCGTGCGGATAGATCCCTGCTGCTCGATCATCTCCTAACCCCTTGCGCTATCAAAGCCTGCTCGATCATCTCCTTAAAATAAGGCTGCGAAGGAGCCTCTTGAGGAGTGGAGATGCCAGCGGCTAGCTTATTCAGGCTATCAGGCTGCGCCTTCATATACTTCTCCCATTTGATATGGACGTCTTTGGCGAGAAGTCTGTTTTTAGCGCCTTGGCGTCTGATTGCCTTATTCACTGATTTGGAGGACACGGAACCAATGGGTTGAATCTGGTAAGAGCTTGTTCCGAGCCTTTGATCGAGAAAACATGAGGAGTCTGCTCCCGACCGTACTTCGGAGCGCCCGAGCCTCACCCGATGTACCGGGGGGGTGGTGATTGGCTCTTCTCATGGGGAGTTGGTCCCTCAGCAGAGCCTCCCAACTCTGCATCCTTGGGGTTGCCTTCCATCTCCTGATCTTGTTCTTGGTTATCACCCTCATCAGCAGGAGGAGATGGAGGCGGAGCATTAGCAGCAGGAGATGTGGTACGCAGGCTAAGAAGATAGAGCATAGCAGCTCGAAGATCCTCGAAGGACGCCAAATCAGCTGGCTCCCCGAATTCGATCTCTGCCTGTAAATCTTGCTCCTCTGTCAGTAGTTCGATGGCTGACTGAGTTTTTGCAAAGTCTATCAGAATATCCCAGTTTAAAAATCTCAGTAGCATCTGAACTCTTGCCCTGATGGCAATGTCAACCAAGTCTTCATGCTCAGCTATCTCTGGAATCTGATCGTGAATCTCAGTTGTAGCACGTAGACGAGTGGTACGAGTTGTTGTCCATTCAGTCTCTTCAGTTGGCTCTCGAATGTCCGACTGAGTGTCATCGGAGCTGATGACTTGAGCTTTATCCTTGAGGGTGGCTCCTTCCATCCCTGTGTCGGAGTCCAAGGTTTGCTCATCTTGAGGTGGAGGAGGAGCCTGTTCTACGACAGTTAACGGCTGAGCCACAGTGACCTCAGCTGGTCGTGGCTTGATAAGCCTCCTCCTCTTGGGCACATCGGCGGGAGATGGCGGGGCGGGGAGCAGGTCTCTTACGCTCGAGTGGCCCTTTGCCAATAGACTTCTCCGTCGCTTCTTTAGTCTTAAACTTTATCAGCTTAGTGTTGTACAGCTTTGAGTCTTCGAAAGCTTAGTTCCTCTGTACAACACTCTCTATTAGGACTGACATCTTGGTCCCGAATAGAAGCTTACCCACACTGGCCAACCTCCTCTCGCCAGTGGGTAGAGTAGTGAATTTATGGGCCTGGGCTTTCATCTGAGTCGTATAATAGTCAGCCCAGTTCACTTCTACTCCGTCATCAATAGCCATCATCAGCTGAATCCTAGGTTTGGATAGTTGATCGTATGATCCAGCTGAGCTTGTCAGTATGTGCGAGACCACATACGCTAAACCTCTGTACTGAGGTAGCAAAAGATTCCTCGGGAGAGCTATCTTGAACGTCAGATCACTGCGTCCACAGAACTTTTGTACAGAAGCGTTGATCTCCCTCTCCTTATATCCGATTGGGGAGATTCCAGAAGCAGGAAGCTGAAACGCGAGGACTAGAGCCTCTCGGATGTTGAAGGTGTGCTGAGACGCCTTCCACTTGTTCGGAGTTGTTTCTCTCATGTATGAGAAGGAAGCTTCTTCTTCTCCGGCAGCCACTGAGTTCCAGTTGAAATACGCTTCTGCCACTTGCCTTGGCAGATGGGCACGCGGATGCTTGGTCACGAGGGTCTCCAACCCTGACCTCTCCAGAGCATCGAACAAGGGCTCCAGATATGGGATATCCACCTGGCGGAAAGCCATTGTGGGTTCAAACTGAATTCGGATGGCCATAATCTCCACTATGGGTTCAGGACTCTGTACGATCGCCATAGAAATCTGCAAAACACATGTTAGCACTTGAAAATAGAGTAAGTCAGTAGTTGTCGCAGATTTGGAATACTTAACGAGTATGAGAGCTTGAGAGATGCACCAGACAAAGCAGTTATAAGAGGTTTGAGATGGAAACTGATTTGCGATAAAAGCTCTTAGGATTTGATAATGGCGAAAAGTGAGGAAAAAGATAGAAGATGAAAGATTTTGTATATATTGGCTTGATTGCAAGTTTCAATCCAACGACTGAGTTTTAATCTTCCAAAAACTATGAACGGCTAAGATTTAATGATATAAAAGGAATGATTACAAAAGCCGCCTAAAACATAGATCGACGTAATAAAGGTAAGTGAGAAGACATGCATTAAATGCGCGACAGACAGCATTAATTACCCAGTTTATGCGAATGGAGAGGTTTCCTACTGACCTTTCCTTAAACTATTAATGGCGGGAAATGAATGCACATTAACTACTGAGTGTGAGCGACTGATGCAATAAATGCGAGCATGCTTCAAAAGAATTTAAGTACACAAAATTACGCAAACCTCTTCAGCTGAACTTATCACCTGATTACCGAACCTCTTCAGCTGAACTTATCAGCTGGTTACCGAACCTCTTCACTGAACTTATCACCGGTTACCTTTTCGCATACAAGGAGAATGGTTGTCATGCCGATGACTATGTTCCCCTCCTTGCGTATACGGTATGACTTTCCCAACTGAGTCACTGTACTTAGTTATCTGACCTGTCGTACTGATTCCTTATGCTGATACCAATTGTTACCAATTGTTGGGCAATGATGTTCTCAGTAGTCGGCATCTACTGACGCATCTCAGTAGGGATCCGATGAGACCTAGCTCAACCGATAGTTCTCTCGAACCTTTGTTCTCGGCTAGTGGTTTGGTCGGTATATTCGCCCTTTGCTTGTCAGTATGGATCTTCTCCATCCTGATATCCTTCTTCTCGTCATGGTCTCTGATGAAGTGGTGTCGGATATCCACGTTCTTGCATCTGGTATGTAGAACTGGGTTCTGAGTTATGGCAATTGCACTTGTGGAGTCGCAGTAGATGGGCACTTCATCCCGAGTTATACCATAATCTCTAAGTTGTTGTCGAAGCCAAAGGATCCGGGCACAAGCAACTTCCCCGCAGCCATGTACTCGGCCCCGGTAGTGGACGTTGCTCCGAATGCCGATTCTTTGAAAACCAAGAAATTAGCTTGCTGCCTAGGAACTGACAAGTTCCGGAAGTTGACTTTCGATCTATCCTGCATCCTGCATAATCAGCATCAGAATAACCTGTTAGTATTAAGTTATCATCAGCAGGATACCATAACCCAGCATCAGGTGTTCCTCTTAAATAGCGCAGAATCTTCTTCGCTGAGTCTAAATGACTTCGCTTGGGATCCGCTTGGAATCTTGCGCATACACCTACAGCATAAGTTATGTCAGGACGGCTAGCTGTTAAATAAAGTAAAGAGCCTATAATAGCTCTATAATCAGTAGAGTTAACAGAAGCTCCCTCTTTGTCTAGATCGATTTTAAAGTTCGTGATCATGGGGATTTTGACTGGCTTGCTGGAGTCGCAGCCGAATCTCTTGAGAAGATCTCGAGTGTATTTGGCTTGATTGATGAAGATTCCTTCATGTGATTGCTTCACTTGAAATCCAAGGAAATAATTCATCTCTCCCATCATGGACATCTCGAATTTCTCTTTCATCATCTTCTCGAACTGCTGACATATGACTTCGTTTCTGCAGCCGAAAATGATGTCGTCCACGTAGATTTGCACCAGTAGGATGTCATCTCCTGAGTTTATGTTGAATAGGGTGCGATCTACTGTCCCCTTCGAAAACCTTTCGAAGTAGAAAGTCGACAGGGTATCATACCAAGCCCACGGGTGCTTGTTTTAACCCATACTGAGCTTTCCTAAGTCTCGTACACTGATGTCCCTGCTGAAAGCCGGGCGGTTGTTCCACGTAGACTTCTTCCTTCGCACGCCGTTCGAAAAGCCTGACTTCACATCCATCCGATATACCTTAAATCTCGATGTGTTGCATAAGCTAGGAAAAGACGAATGGCTTCCAATCTAGCGGACCGGAGCGAACGTTTCATCAAAGTCAATTCCCTCTCGCCCTGTCGTATCCTTTAGCAACTAGTCGAGCTTTATTTCGACGATGACGTTGTTTTCATCTCGCTTGTTCTTGAAGACCCACTTAGTTCCAATCACGTGCCGATGTCTAGGTCCGTCGACAAGCTCCCAAACTTCATTTCGACGAACCGGTTCAGCTCTTCTTGCATAGCAATGACCCGGTCAAGCATCTTTAAGTGCTTCCTCTATCGACTGAGGTTCTTTTGTAGACAGAAAACAAGAGTAAAGTGAGCTTTCTCCTTGACTTAATCTTGATCTCGTCCTTATAGTTGCTGATGGATCTCCAATGATAAGATCTGAAGAATGAGCATCGAGCCACAAACGCCTGAGTCGGGCTTCTTCTTCTGATACTACTTCTGTTGTTGATTCAGTTCGATAGAATCAACTAGGTCAGCTACATCGATTGTTGGTTGAGTCTGAGTTTGTTCATCGTCTGACTCATCATCCCAACAATCTTCGGATCTTTCCGGCTTTATCATTCGATCCGAGATCCCGTAGCTTGCTTCGCCGACATCTTCGATATTTGACTTTGTATCTTTCCCTGTTCTCGGCAACAAATTCATCAAAAACAGCATGAGGGCTTTCCTCCACACAAAGAGTCCGATAGTTAAAGACTCTGAAGGCTTTACTGACTCGGGAGTATCCTAAGAATACTCCTTGATCAGATTTGCTATCAAAGACCTTCAACTAATCTTTCCCATTATTGTGGATAAAGCAAGGACAACCGAAAATATGAAAATGAGAAATAGAAGGAATTCTCCCTTTCCACAGTTCGTAAGGCGTCTTCATGTGTTCTTCGTGTCGGTAGTGAGCGATTCGAGTGTATCGGGCGGTGTCGGTAGCATCGGCCCAAAACTTTGAGGGTAGTCCAGAATCTGCGAGGAGCGTTCTTGCTGCTTCTTTGAGTGTTCTGTTCTTATGTTCAGCAAGTCCGTTCTGCTGAGGAGTGCGTGCAGCTGATGTCTCGTGCTTAATTCCCTCTTTATCGCAGTATGTCTTAACTACTGAGTTTAGAAACTCTGTTCCTCTGTCTGAGCGTATCTTCTTAATCTTGATGTTCTTTTCCACACTGAGTTTCTTCAGTAGATTAGGTAACTAAGTCTGAACATCAGATTTGTTGGCAATGAAGATGACCCAAGTATATCTCGAGTAGTCATCTATGACGACGAGGACATACTTCTTGCCTCTTATAGTCACTGGAGAGACTGGCCCGAATAAGTCCATGTGCAGCAGCTGAAGGATTCCATCAGTGGAAGGTGACGGAATAGGTGGATTGCTTTTCTTTGTTTACTTTCCCTTCAGACATGCTTCACAATTTCTGTCTTTAATGAACGATTCGTAGGGCAGTCCTCTGACTTTAGAGTTCTTGACAAGCTTGTTCATGGTCTTGAAGTTCAGGTGGCTGAGTCTCTTGTGCCATAGCCATCCTGACTTGTCACCTGATTTAGTCTGTGCGAGCAAGCAAGCCTCAGGTTCTGCGGTATTCCAGTTTGCAACATAGATGTTCTTCCTCCGTGAACCTAATAACATTGTTTTCCCGTAGATTTGTCAACAATATCACGTAAAACCGGCGTCAAAGATTACTCGTTAAGATTATCACGAAATTGATCGATCGAAAGGAGATTATGTTGAAGTCCTTCAACATATGTTACTCTTGAGCCGTGGCGGCCCCAATGTTCGGCGTTACGTATCCCCTTGTGTAGCCTTTTAGAGTTGTCGGCCGAATTCACATCGGGACCATCTTCTTGTACGTAGTTGGTCGCCGAGCTCTTCCGGTAAGTCATGTGTCTCGAGCGACCGCCGTCCACTATCCAAGGGTCCTTATGCACCCGCAAAACGGAGACATTTTTAGGTACCCTTTGGTTCGGTTGGGTCCTTACTCGGTTAGTAGGTGATTTTGGAACCCGGATCTGTCTCGGGACCTTAGAAGTCCTAGACTTCTTCTTCGAACCTCGTCGCCTTTCTTCTCCACGGGACTTGGAGATGCTGACTTTCGCTGATGATTTTGGGTTCGGGCGCTTTCTTCTTACGTGTCTTAGCGCTTCTCCCGACCACGGGATCATAGTAGTACGAGCCGCACCGAGCCGGGTGCTCATACGGTGGCTCCTTGTACGTTTCGCCCATCTCGACCTTCTTGGTTCCCCCGGATTTTGATCGCGGTGTCCTGGGGCTGGAACCTTTGGTCAGCTGCTTGTTGCTACTCGGCTGAGGTGCAATCATTTTCTGTTTGTTCTTCGCCTGAGGTGTGGTGTCAGCAGCTTGCACCTTTCCTCTAACGAACCTATCAGCCAGAGTTGCTGAGCTTTTGGAGGTGGAAGCTTCGTGGGTATAGCCAAGGCCTTCTTTCACGACAGTTGGCCGTTGTGCTCTAAGCATGCTTTCAAGCTTCTCCTTCGCTCCCGGTGTATTGTTCGGTCATCAAACCTCTCCGGACCTCGTCACTCCTTCCCGAGTGAGTCATAGTCATTCGCACGTCTCGTGAGCTTCGACCGAGCTTGGCTATTTCGGTCTCTTTCTCGGAATTGTCCTTGGTCAGAACTGAGATCTGAGTCTCTTGAAGCTGAGACTTAGTCATAAGAGATTCAATCTCTTCCTTGAGTCCCGCAACTAGATCCACTGACTTAGTAGAGACCTGACAATTAAAAGAAAGTCTCGATTCTCGGCCTTTACCTGTTCAAGTTCCCTGGATGGTTCTGCCTGAACTCTGCTCGGTGACCGAATCTGTTCCTCTAGCGGATCGTCGTAGGCTTGTACCACATCTAGAGGATCATTCGTGACCGAGCACGTGTCGTGTGTGCTTGTGTGAAGAAGAGGTAATAATGTGTTTAGAATTTACCTCAGCCTCTTCTCCGGCCATCAGACAGTATTCGGCTGACTCATCAGGAACTGTCTCTGCGACCTCAACTGCGACGAATGCGGCTTCGTCTTCAGAAGAATACATGAATGTATCCTCCTCAATTGAGTTGTTGGATATCTCTCCGGCCATATAGGCCCGCCGTCTCTCGGCGAATTTCTTTCTCCGGCTCGCCGTTCGCTCTTTGAGCAGCCGAGAGTTCGGGACAATCGTGCGATAGTGTCCCTCCTTCTTGCGGTTGTTGCATGTGGATGTTCTGCTGCTCTTACCAGCTGAGTCTTTAGATGGACTGGCAGCAGACTCCGATTTCCTGCATTCAGTAGAAGGATTAGATTCTTCTTTCTTATGGTAGTCTTTCTTACCACGAAAAGAATCTCGATTGTATTTCCTCGACTTTCGACTCTCTCCTTTTCCCCTCGATATTTGAGAGCCATCGGTGCTAGGCGGTCGGGGCCCGAAGTCTCGGAAGACTTTGCTACCGATGTGGCCACGGCTTTGCTTGAGGAAATAGGCTTGGCTCCGTATTGCTGATCGTTGCCTTGAAGGCATGGTCGAACCGTGTGTCACTGGAGCGCTTAAGCACTTTTGGGGTAGGCTATGCTTGAATTCCTCCGATTTTAATTCTGAAAATATAACATCAGGAGTTAGAGCATTTAGATCAGAGTGACGTAAATAAGTAGCAAATGGAAGCCACTTCTGTCGGGGCAACGCTCTCAAGATCTTGGTGTTCATCTCCTTGTTGGTGAACGACCTTCCCAGCCCATTGATGACATTGACTTGATTGGTGAATCTGACACTCAGCTCGTCAATGGTTTCAGTAGGCTCCATTGCAAAGGCGTCGAACTTCTGAAGCTCTAGCTCGAGCTTGTTTTCTTTGATCTGAGGGGTTCTATGGCTCAGTATAGCCAAGGCGTCCCATAGCTCTTTCGCCGTCTTGCAATCCTGTACCCTTCCGAGGTGTGAATCACTGAGCGTAGTCAGTATGGCATTACGTGCAACTCGGTCAAGGTTATGCAGCTTCTTCTCTTCAGGCGTGAAGGCAGATTTGTCTTTGGGAACCTTAGCACCAGTTTGTGCTCCCACGCCTCCTCCAGCAGCAAATACTACGCTGTTGATCATGGGAATGATCGGTCCTGACTCTAGGACATCTGACATGCTGTCGTGGAGTGACGTTAGGTGTGCCTCCATACGTACGCGCCATACTGTGTAGTTCTCTATTGAGAACATTGGTACCATCCTAATACCTGACATATTAGACATTGTAAGAGTAAGAGTATAAGGATGCTGAAAAGATGCTTATGCATTGAAAACGGTTTTCAGGATCAGTTCGAGAGGACCAGTATTTCAGAACCGGCAATCAGTTGAACACCGTGTGCTCTGATACCAATTGTTGGTCCGGAGAAGATAAGTCAGGTGTAGAGGGGGGGGGGGGTGAATACACCTGAGCTCAGTTTCTTTTTCTCAATGAAGGTCAGCTGAGCTGATGATTGCAACTGATGAACAGTACCAAATAAGCCTTCGATCGCGGGACAGAGTGAGTCAGCTACTGAGCTCTCTCCTACTGACTGTTGTCAGTACTTTGAGAATCAGTCGGAGACTGTTGTGCGGAAAGTGTGGGGCCCGGAATTCGTCTCTTTTGAAAACACATTTTAGCAAGTTAAATCTTTTGGCTGTGCGCTTTATAAATACGTTTTATGCAAGCTTATGATTTTCAAGTCAGTTGAATGCTATGCAATAAAACAGTAAAAGAACACAAACGATTTAACGTGGTTCGGATACGCAAGATCCTACGTCCACGGTCCTGAACAAGGCAGGAGAACTTGTTGATTATTCTGAGCAAGCCTCAGCAGGGATACTGTGCACTGGACAGCTCCCTCTAAGTTATAGTCCTTAGCGACTTTACAATCCAAACCTAAGTCCGAAAGGGAAAGGAATTTTCTCCAACTGAGAAGGAGTTCTTACGATAAGAACAATTCACTAAATGTGAACTCCTTCGAATCTAAGCTATAAATATGACAATGAGCTTAGTCTAGAGAAGAAAGGGATGTAAGAACTCTAGAGAGGAAAACTGAGAAATCTTCTAAGTATGCAAGTTTTCCTCTGGATGATCTTTGAGTGTTCTAGAGTGTTTATGAACTTGAGCTTGTCCCTTCGAAATTCCGTCTTTTCGGAGCTTCAAAAACTTCTCTATTTATAGTTGTGAGTTATGGCATATGTCCGTTGGAGACGACGATGCCACGTGTCACAAGCTTCTAAAGAAAACGGCCATAATTCGAACTTGTTGCAGCAGGGCAGTTAATACACTGTACATGAGAGCAGCTTTACTGTGTAGAGTAGGTAAGCGTTGTCGGCTTCTCATTGGTCAAGGTTTGTAGTTGGTGAGAATGTCAGAGTTGACCGTTCAACAACCTCGTATGTCTTCTGCTAAACTTTTCGAAAAGACTTGAATAGGTGGGTCGCTTCCGTAGGATACGTGGGCGAAAAGTCTCTGTCTTCTTCGCCGAGTCGGGCCGACACGGTATCTACCGAGTAGGTCCGGTGGCGGCGCGCGAAGGTCGTGCTTGTTTTCGTTCTTCCGCGATGACTATCAGCCGGGAGTAGTCTTCTACCGATGATTTGTCGCTGATGCGTTGTCTTCAACCGAGTGGAAGATCAGCCGCCGATCGAAGAACACAAGCGATTACACCGATGACGTGGGGTTCGAAAAGTATCTTCGACAGAAGATCAGTTCAACAATTACCCCGTACAGGACTTAGACAAAAATAATAATCAATATATCAAGTCTAACCTATACATCAGCTAATCCTAACGACACACTAATCTACTGATATCAGCTAGGTTTTGGGATCTTCAATTCCATAGTACTACTATGATTCCCCCCAATTTTCTTTTAACCGAACAACAGCTGAGTATCATCTACTGACTCATATCCAACACCTACAATTTAGGAGCACTTCTAACTTGGGGTGTCTAAATGGTATTGGGATTCGGGATTATCCCAATCCCGTACCGAAACCGACAGGATTGGAATACCGAAATACCATTTTTTGGGATACGGGATGGTATCGGGATTCATTTTCCTAAGTAATCGGGATTCGGGATAACCGATACCGAACTCGGGATTACTGAAATACCGATTACCTTACGAATTAATTAATACATTTATGATTTATACACTTATAAATATAATTATAATTTATAACAACTATTATATTAACTAATAATGAATGTCTAGCATGATGCAGACGATTGTTGGTGAGTTTCTTAAGTCATTCTATTTGCTCACTACTGAGCTTTAACCTATAATAAATGCCTAGCATGATGCATACGAAAATATTGTCCTGTCCTTTGTTTCAATCATTTGTGTTAAAGCCACCTGCATTTGCTACATTGTTCAAGCTCGTGAGGTCTGGCTCTTCAAAATTTATCAGTAAATGGAACAAACACATGAATGTTGTTGGGCAGTTAGAGAGACCTGATATAGAATCTCATGGACTTTATGTTTGAGTGTTACATGCACGATATATATGTGTCAGGGATCCTACATATTCTGCACTCGTTAGACTTGGGTTTGAAGTGATGATTCAAGCGATAAAACTAGTAAGGAGCAGTTTTTTTTTAAAGGAAATCAATATTCAGGATTTTCGGTAATCCCGAATACCGATCCCAATTTTACCATCCCAAATACCGATATCCCAATACCGCTATGGGATCGATATTGGGATCGAATTTTGCCTAATTTTGGGATCGGGATCCCGATCCCGTACCGACCGACACCCCTACTTCTAACAATACTCCTCCAAGATACGTACAGTTTCTTTGTTTCTTTTTTGATTTTTTTTATTCTTTAAACTTCATCTAATGAAGTTCTCGGCCGATCCGACGGTGTGGGAAGACCCACTCGAGTCTAGGCCGAAGAGATTTCTCAACTCATCTGTCGACTTTAATGGGAATGATTTCGAGTTTCTTCACGAGTCACTGTGAATAAATAATTGCATTGAATGGGTGGTTGATTGCGAGTGCGTATGGAGTCAAACCGATGAGAAAGAGAAAATGGAGGGGTCGAATGTTGTAGCTATGGTTGGTGACGGAATCAATGATGCGGTCGCCCTTGCATCATCTCATGTCGGAGTGGCCATTGACGGTGGTGTTCTAAGCATATTTCTTCTTGTTCTAGGTCGGAGTCTCGAATTGCGGTGAATTTATTTTATAGGTTGTTTCGATATGGAAGTTCCCACATTATACGTGAAATTGTGGCCCCCAACCCAAAATACTAGAGTAAAGCTTGACAAGCGGATGACGGAGAATCTTGTAACTCCTTCGATTTGGTCTAGAAAGTATGGTCTATTGAGTCAACAGGAAGTGAAGAAGACGCCGCATTTTCGTTCTTCGCTCCCGCTCTTATTTTCCGATACTTTGAATCTCACGCTCCTCTTCATTCGCGGTGTTTTTTTCGTTCTTCTTCGACGGTAATTTTCCTAATTTATCTTTTATTTTGGCTTAAGTTTTTGCCAGTAGTGATTTTTGTTTATTGATTTTTAAATGCCTTTGGTGCTTTTCGATCTCTGAACTCATGTCTTGGGTTAGTAGAGACTTTGTTGGTCCCAAGAGTGAGTTCAGGTGTAGGGGGGGGGGGGGTGAATACACCTGAATCCAATTTTCTCAACTTTGAACACGAAGCAGTCCTATTCGGGATAATGCCGCATCGAAATAATTCGGCGGACCAAATAAGCGTTACCGAATCGTGTTAGGCTAAAAGTCTGACTCTACTGAGATCTGCTAACTGACTGAGTCAGAATTCAGTGTCAACAGTAGAAATTAAGTGTGCGGAAATGTGTAGGCCCTAATCAGTTGAATGAAGAAAACGTTTTATGCAAGTCTCAGTTCAACAAGTGGTCAGTTTAGTATGCTGAGACAGTTGAATGATTTTAAGAAGATTTTCAGTATGAATAGTAAAATCAATGCAACAGTAAGAGAACGTAAGTAAGCGACACAGAGAGTTTTAAAGTGGTTCGGATATCAATCGATCCTACATCCACTGTCCCGAAAGTTCAGGAGGCTATTTATTATACTGAGTTAGTCTCAGTCAGCTTGTGCACAGGACAAAGCTGTGGCTTGGGGATTATACTGAGCAAGTCCCAGTTTACAAATGTATCAAACTAAAGTGTTTGACAAACTTCTCCAACAGTGAAGGAGTCCTTTTACAATAAGGATTGTGTTCAAATATGAACTCCTTCGTCTAAGCTATATATGGTTTCGGTTGAGCTTAGGGTTAGAGGGATAGGGAACGAGAGTGTAGCTTCTAGAGCGACGAACAGCTGAGTGTAGCTATAAGTTCGTGTCACGTCGCTTGGATACTAGATGCTTGGTTGTCGGTTCAGCTTGGTTCCCTTATGAGCTAAAAGGTAGTCTTTCGCCGGAGATAGATCTTTAGATTCTTGCGGAAGACTTAGGCTTTTTGGTTAGGCTCGTTTTAATGCTCTGTGTGTTCTTGAGAGGTTTTTTCGAGTTTGCGCTTGTTCTTATGATCTCTCTTCTGAGCTTCAATTCTTGAATGATCCCTCTATTTATAGAGAAGAGATTGGGAAAGATCCGTTGGAGACGATCTTCTTCTTTCTCTCTATTTTGGTAGCAAACGGTTCTTTTGAAGTAGGTAACAGTGTACTTTCCCACCTTTTTAGGTAAAGGGTTGACTGCAGCTTTAGCAGGTGAGAGGACACGTGTGTTCTTGTCATTCGTCGAGGTGGATAGAGCGGTTGAGACAGCATAGACTTCAAGGCAAACTGAAGCTGACTTCTCTCTTCCTCGTATATGACAATGTTGATTGTTGTTGGGTGATGATTCTATCCTCAGCATAGTCTTACTTGGTGGGAAATGATTCTATCTTCTATACTGAACCATGCTCAGCAGCCTAGTGCTCTGAATATTGAGAAGATTTGAAGATCCCAAAACCCTATCTGATTGGTGAACCATTCCATTGTAATCGGTATTTTTTGTCTCCGAGGTTTCGGACTCGGTAGACACTCGCTTTCCCGATCAAGGCGCTCGGTAGATTATCCGCCTTAACACCGGAAGTAGAAGACTCGGTGATCTTGGACTCAGCAGAGAGCGATATGCGAAAGAATCGTAGAACCTGGACTCATCTGGAGCAAGATATGCGAAAGAGTCGGCAGAACTGGACTCAGCAGAGCGATTCATCGAACTCGGAGCTGATCTTCGATGAGACTTTACTCGGCTATCTACCTACCGAATACGGGATCGGACTCAAGCATCGGTAGACGTCTTCGAAGCGTCGGATACTTTTGAAAAACAATCAGCATTGTCATACACAAGGAAGAGAGAAGTCGGCTTCGGTTGCCTTGAAGTCTGTCTTTGTCTCAACCACTCTATCCGCCTTGACGAATGACAAGAACACACGTGTCTTCTCACCGCTAAAGCTGCGATCAACCCTTTACCTAAAAAGGTGGGAAAGCACACTGTTACCTACTTCAAAAGAGCCGTTTGCTACCAAAAGAGAGAGAAAGAAGAAGATCGTCTCCAACGGATCTTTTCCAATCTCTGCTCTATAAATAGAGGGACATTTCAAGAAGAGAAAAAGGTGCATAAGGTTAAACGACGAAAACATACACAAGCATTAAAACGAGCTAGAACCAGAAAACCCTAAGTCTTCCGCAAGAACTTGAAGATCTATCTCCGGCGAAAGACTACCTTCTCGACTCATAGGGAACCAAGCTAAAGCTGTTAGAAGAGCCTCTAGTATCCAAATCGACGATACACGAACCTAAAGCTTATTCCAGCTGTTCGTCGATCTAGAAGCTACATTCTCATTCCCTATCCCTCTAACCCTAAGCTCAACCGAATTTACTTATAGCTTAGATGAAGGAGTTCATATTTGAACCCAATCCTTATTGTAAAAGGACTCCTTCATAGTTGGAGAAGTTTGTCAAACACTTTAGTTTGATGCCTTTGTAAACCGGGACTTGCTCGATATAATCCCCAAGCCACGCTTTGTCCTGTGCACAAGCCGACCGAGACTAACTCGGTATAATAAATAGCCTCCCCGAACTTTCGGGACAAATGGACGTAGGATCGATTGATATCCGAACCACTTTAAAAATCGTGTCTCGTTATTGCTTTCGATTCTTGTTGCATTGATTTTACTTGTTCATACCGAAAATCTTCTTTAAAATCATACAACCTGTCTCAGGCATACCGAACTGTCTACTTGCCTGAACCGAGACTTGCATAAAACGGTTTTCCACTCAACCGATTAGGGCCTACACTTTTCCGCACCCGAACTCTACACTGTTTGATACGGGTCGACTCGATCGGCCTAGCGAGATCTCGGTAGAGTCGGACTCGTTCTTTAAGACTCTTTGCCACACACGATTCGGAAACGGCTATTTAGTCTGCCGAATTATTTCAAGTCTGGCACTTTCCCGAACAGGACTGCTTCGTGTTCGAAGTTGAGGAAATCGGATTCAAGTGTATTCACCCCCCCCCCCTCTACACCCGACCGTACACTCGGGACCAACAATTGTCTTTCAAAAGTATTTGACAGTTTCGACCGTCCGCCGATCTCGAGTCGATCCCGTATTCGGTAGGTAGATAGCCGGGGAAAGTCATCGAAGATCGGCTACGAGTTCGATGAATCGCTCCGCCGAGTCCGGGTTCCACCGACTCTTTCGGTATACTACTCCTGGTGAGTCCAGTATCACTGAGTCTTCTACTTCTGGTGTTAAGGCAGATAATCTACTGAGCGCCTTGATCAGAGCAGAGTGTCTACTGAGTCTGAAACCTCAGAGACAAATAACGATTACAACGGAATGGTTCACCAATCAGATAGGGTTTTGGGATCTTCAAATCTTCTCAACAATCAGAGCACTAGGCTGCTAAGCATGGTTCAGTATAGAAGATAGAATCATTTCCCACTAAGTGAGACTATGCTGAGGACAGAATCATCACCCAACAATTTCCCCCTATTTGATGATGCCAAAACCTATCATTTATGCTAACACTAAACAAACGAAAAACGAGCCCCTTACAATATTACAGGTAAGATCAGTGGAGTTGTTCCAACAGTTCTAGACTACTGAGAAAACAGGGCAAAACACAATTTCCCCCATTACATAGAAACTAGACTAGCATAATCTAACAAAGTAATAAACTGACAAGACAGTAAATAGAAGTGAGTGTGTGAGTCAGTAATCACTTCGGTGATTACGAGTGTTAAAGCATAATACAAACACGGTCCGGATAGACAACAGGTGGTTGTCAGAGCCAAAATCAGATTTGTATATATGAGTGATTCAGTCCAGTAGAATTACAAATCTTGCTAAGCTAGGAAAAACAAAACTAAGCCTAGCAGTCCTTAAACTACTTGATCATGTCCATGAATCCTTGAGATTGTGTCTCTGGCAGTGGCACTCCATACATCCGGTATGTGTTCTTCCTCAGCTTCAAGTATTCAGCAAAGTCTGCTGGCTCATCTTCGTCCAGTTCTCTTTTTGATGCAGCATACTTCACTTCAGCTTCTATTAACCCAAAGTGGATTGAGTCATCATTTCTTCTAGGTGGAGGTATGATTTCGGGCTCCGGAACACTGACTTCTATACCTTCAGATACGGCTTTATGCAAGTATATGTATAGATCAGGTTCAATTATCATCATCCATTCTGTGTAGGCATCAGTCTTAGTCATGTTGGGCCAGAACCTCCAGAAATAATTACGCTTGATGAACTCTATCTTTGAAGATTCCCATCTCACGAGTAAATTGAGCGGTATCCAATTGTCCGTCTTTGGCCATCGTGCGATTTCGGATCAGCGGCTTCCCGAACATTACGTATCGATAAGGAATATCGGCTTTTGAAGGTACTCTCGGCTGGCCTCTTCCTCGGTTCTTTTCCTCGGTGCTTCAAGGTCCGCCTCCCGCATCTCGTCTCGCAGCGCCTGAACTTGTCTAGCCTCTTCGCCTCGTATAAGTGTCTGTTCATTTGGTCGAATATGGCCTCAATCTCATCATCTTGGGCTTCAGGTGGCTTTCGAGGAATATCTTCGGATTCAAGCAGGGTACTTGATTTTTCTTTTGACGTACCACGCTTCTCGGTGCTTTGCTGCTTTTGCTCCTTCTCTTTCTCCCTATCTTCTTCATCCTCAATTATTAGTTTCCTTGGAGGTACCCTAGCAGGCTTTCTTCCTCCTCGAGCTGGAGATTTTGTCTTTCCTTTGACAGGCTTAGACTTTGGTTTATTAGCGGCTTGTTTCGGCAATCTCCCTTGCCGCTTCTCATCAGCTGCAATTTGAGCCTCCTCCTCAGCTGAAATGTATCTCTTCGTTTTCTTGGCTGGAGGGGTCGGGAGAGTCAACACTTTCTTGCCTTTTCCCTGAACAGGTGGAGGGAGAGGAGCCTCTTCCTCTTCTGACTCTTCCTGCTCAACATACTCTGCAACCTCATTGATAATATCAGTCGGAGTCCGGGTTGCATGAGTAGCATCGGGTTCCCGATCCACTTGGGCCGTCTCGAGTGTGCTCGCGGCCAAGACAACCCTGGGCCTTACCTCTCTGTCGAGTCCGAGTCCCGCTTATCTCAGTCACGGACTTGGTCTTTTTCTCAGATCTCAGTGAAGTTGTCCCCTTAAGTAATTTGGCAGCAGTTTTGGTAGGGGTCGGCTTCTCAGTACTCTTCTCTTTTCCTTCCCCCTTTTTGGCATCATCAATTACAGCTGGGGTAGGGACGAGTACCTTCTTTTCTAGGCGTTTGTAGACAGCGGATAGTTCGTCCAGTCTGTCATGGATCTTTGTCAGCGCCAAGTGCAGCTCATTCCTCTCATTAGTCAGTTCCTCCGAGTATTGCTTATGGGAGAGGTCGATTCTTGCCTTGAATTCGTCGACTTCTCGAAATCTTATCCTCCACGACCAGTTGAATGTTGTCAAGTCGGATTTCCGTGGCCTGGGCTTGTTCAGTGAAGGACTCAATATGAGTGGACATTGAAGCCTCGAATGCTTTGAGAAGTTTGGCTTGTCCTTCCTGAATGATTCTGAGCTGATCATCAAACTGCTTCTGCTGCTTAGCCAAAGCTTCGGATACAATTGCAGAGACATCAGGGGCGGCTGATTTTGATGCGATGTTTTCGGCCCGTAGCTCGGTGGTTGTGGCTAGCGTAGTCTCGTTTCCACACCTTGTGGACGGCCTTCGCAAGAGCTCGATTCTGGATTCCTGAGCGGTGAGAGCTTTTGCTACGGATCGAGATCTCTTGGTAGTTGGGCTGGGCGCTGCTTCGTAAGTCGACTCCAACAAGAGCATAGCGGCCTCTGCTGAGGATGAAGCACCAGCCGTGGACTTCGCAGGTCCAAGGATACAGAGTGGAGGTTGAGCTTGTTCAGTAGCATGTGTATCCTTGTCCTGAGGATTTCCCTCATCAGGCTTTCCAGGGCCTGAATCACTGGGTGGATCTTGACCATCGTGGTCCGATCCATCCGAGTGGTGCCGAGTTGCTAGGTTACGCCCGTCATGTATCATTGCCGAGAATAACGGCCCTCGGGTTCTCCATGGTGCTGAGGTCGGCGAGGCTCGAGTAACCTATTTGCTCCCTCAACTTCAATTCTTCTTCATGAAAGCTGGCGGCGGGAGTAGTGGAGTACTAGACGTTGTAGATGGGGCCACTCCCGAAATCGCAAAGCAACATGTGGAGCCTTGCCGATTTTGCAATGAGCAACAAATCGAGTAGTCGGCAAGCTACGGAATCTATTGAAGAATCTCTCGGGATGCTCGGATACGATCACTGAAGCTTCCATCCCAATCGTCTCTTCTTCGAGATCTTTGTCTCGGACTCCAAGTCTATGGGAGACGTCCGGAGTCTCGGCCAGGAGGCACACTTGGCCGAGTGGTGGAACCGAGAGGGGGGCTATCAAGACGCCGAATCTCTTCGCTATGTGCTTCGTAGCATCCCCTTGTTCCACTTCTACGGGTTCCTCGGTGGAGACGACCTTCTCCACCGATTGAGTCTTCTCGAGATGATTCGACTCGTCTCATCGGCCCGCCGAGGTGAATAGGTTCTTGAGTAGCCTGAGCAAGTAGGAACTTCGGGAGAGACCTCGGGTTCGGTAGGCACGTCCGGAATGGCTTTCCTCAGTTTCTTAGCTGGTGCCTTTGGAGTTTTTGCTGGAGGTGTTCTCTTCTTCGAGGGTGTAGCCTGCTGAGGCTTAGTCTGCTGAGTTACGGCTGAGGGACCTGACCCGATCTGCTGAAGAGCAGCAGTCTTGTTGTGGAATCTGACCTTCTTCACATTAAAATACTCCTTGTCATTGTAGGTTATTGGTTCAGATCCGCAGACATCCTCTATCATTATGGACATCTTCAGTCCATAAAGAAGCTTGCCCTTTACACTCAGCGTGTAAGAGGCCTTATCGAATTTGGCCGCCTGAGCCATGAATTCACGGATAAAGAACTCCGTCCAATTGATCTGAGATCTATCATATATGGCCATCATGAGCTGGATCTTTAGCCTCGATACTTGATCGAATGAGCCTGCTTGGCTTGTCTGTAGCTGCGTCACAATATAAGCCAAAGCTCTGTACTGAGGCAGCATGTTGTTTTTAGGAAAAGCAGCTCTGAAGGTCGTGGGCTTTCCACAGAATATTGCCAAGTAGTCATCTACAAGATCATCATTGTACCCCACAGTACTGGCTCCTTCAGAAGGCAGATCAAAACTTCTCTTTAGCGCCTCCTTGATTGATATTTGCTTCAGTATCGGATAAGCATCCTCGATCTTGTGAACGGCGAATCTGCCGATTATGTCCCCGCCTACTGAGTCAGAGTTAAGATAAACTTCGGTCACCTGCCTCGGGAGGAAGTATGTCGGCTTCCTTGAAAGAAAACTTTCAAGCCCTGACTCTCTAAGAGTTGAGAAGATCTCGTCCATATAATCGAGATCACAGGCGTCGAACTCCATGGTTGGCTCGAACCAAACACGGTCCTTGTCCAGGATTTCTTGCATGTTAACTGGAGTAGACACCGAACAATATTTACTTCCCATTGTACTGTTACACGAGCATTTATCAGTATCGATTTAAATAAAACAGTTCGTATAGCGATTCTGAAAAAGAAAATTAATTCGTGTAGCAGTTGTAATAAGCATACCGAAAGAGAGATTGAGATTCTGAAAGGATATGCAAGAGGGGATTGCATGAAATGATCTCAGAATTTTCGGATGTAGAGGATTTTAAGTGCGGTAATGGCGGTTTCTAAAGATACGATGGAATATAAGTCTATCGCGAAGATGAACAGTTTCTGATCTAAGGCTGAGTTTAAACTTGCTTTATGAGATGGACGGTCAAGATTAAAAGATATATATTAAGTAATGATCACATATGCCACCTAAGTCAAAGCCAGTTGTAAATATGCCTAAGTAGTAACTGTGAAAAGACAAGCATTTAATGCGTGCAGAGTTCAGCAAACTTATGTATGGAATGTCGTGCAATAAATATAAGCCGTTAATAATAAATGACAAACTTAGGATATTTAATAGCATGTTGAATCTTCATCATAAATGCATTACTGTTTTATTCGTTACTACCGAGTAGAGATACGCAGAAACCGTCATCGAACATAGTAGTCACCGATACCTCGTGTAGACGGTTTTCTGTCTCTACATACTGAATTTACTCAGTATTGAGAGTGATCATTCCCCCTTACTAAATGGTCCTCTCCTGGAACCTTCTTACTGACTGGGGTCAGTAGGATCCAACAGACCAAGCTCTACTGAAAGTTCTCTGAATCTGGATTCAGCTAGAGGCTTGGTCAGTATATCAGCCCTTTGTTTGTCAGTATGGATTTTCTCCATTCTGATATCCTTCTTTTCGACATGGTCACGAATGAAGTGATGTCTGATGTCCACGTGCTTGCATTTTGTGTGAAGTACAGGGTTCTGAGTAATTGCAATGGCACTGGTACTGTCGCAGAAGATTGACACTTCATTTTAAGTGACGTCATAGTCTCGTAGCTGCTGTCTCAGCCAAAGGATTTGGGCGCAGCAACTTCCGGAGCCATGTATTCAGCTTCAGTAGTTGATGTAGCTACTGAGTGCTTGTTTCTTTGAAAACCATGAGATCGGCTTGCGCCAAGGAACCGACATGTTCCCGAAGTTGATTTTCGGTCGATTCTACATCCTGCATAGTCAGCATCAGAGTAACCAGTTAGTTCAATATTATCATCAGCTGGATACCATAAACCCATGTCAGGTGTTCCTCTGAGATAGCGGAGAATCTTCTTTGCTGAGTCCATATGGCTCAGCTTCGGATTCGCCCGAAATCGAGCACGTACACCTACGAGCATAAGTTATGTCGGGACATGTTCTTTGTTAAGTATAATAATGAACCAATTACAGCACGATATTCAGTTTGGTCTACTGATACTCCCTCTTTATCAAGATCAATCTTCATATTAGTGTTCATCGGGATCTTGATAGGTTTGTCGGATGTGCAACCGAATCTATTGATGAGGTCTCGAGTGTATTTGCCTTGATTAATGAACGTCCCCTTTTCAGATTACTTGACTTGAAAACCAAGGAAGTAGTTCATTTCTCCCATCATTGACACTCGAATTTATCCTTCATCATCTTTTCAAATTGCTGACACATAATGACATTCTTTGATCCAAAGATGATGTCATCCACGTAGATTTGCACCAGTAATAGGTCTTCTTCCAGTCGAATGCTGAATAGAGTGCGATCTACTGTGCCTTTCTGAAAACCTTTCTGAAGAAGGAACTCAGATAGGGTATCATACCAAGCCCTGGGTGCTTGTTTTAACCCATACAGAGCCTTCTTGAGTCTATAAACTTGATGTCCCTACTGAAAGCCGGACGGTTGTTCCACATAGACTTCTTCTTTTAGTACGCCGTTCAGGAACGCAGACTTCACATCCATTTGATATACTTTGAATTTTTGATGTGTTGCGTAGGCTAGGAATAGTCTGATTGCCTCCAATCTTGCAACTGGAGCGAAAGTTTCGTCGAAATCTATTCCCTCAGCTTGACAGTAGCCTTTAGCCACGAGTCTTGCTTTGTTCCTTACTACAACGTTGTTTTCATCTCGCTTGTTCTTAAAGACCCATTTTGTTCCAATTCCACGTTGATGCAGGGGTCTATCAACAAGTTCCCAAACATCGTTTCGTTTGAACTGATTTAGCTCCTCCTGCATGGCTATGATCCAGTCAGCATCTTTCAGTGCATCCTCAATCGTCTGAGGCTCTTCAGTGGACAAGAAGCAGGAGTATAATGCGCTTTCTCCTTGACAAAATCTAGATCTTGTCTTGACATGTGCTGAAGGATCTCCAATGATTAGATCAGCAGAGTGAGCATCTAGCCATGTTCTACAATGTTTTAGCTCTTCATCTGAAATTTGATCAACACAGATAGTGGGTGAGTTAGGCATTTCAGTTGTACTATTCTGAGATTGAAGAATTTCGGTAATAAGAGTGTGATCTACTGAGTCACCGAGGTTCGGGGGCATTCAGCTCAAGAACATTACTAGATGTTCCCCACGAGTTGTTACTCTCGGTAGTGGTCTCGATTACCTCTTGGGTTTCTTCATCGACCTGAGTTACCTGGGATTGATTCTGTTTGGGAGAATCAATATGCTCAGCTACTTGCTCTGCTGGTTGAGATTCAGTAGACTTGTCTTCAGTTTCTTCGTCTGAATCATCATCCCAACATAGCTGGATCTTTTCAGGTTTGTCTTTTAAGCTTAGATCCCGTAGGCGCTTCGATGTCCTCGATTCGAGTTAGAGTTATTGCTCCTGTCTTCAGTAGCAAACTCATTAAAAACAACATGAGGGCTTTCCTCCACGCAAAGAGTCCGATAGTTGAATACTCTAAAAGCTTTGCTGACCCGAGAGTATCCTAAGAAAACTCCCTGATCTGACTTGCTATCAAAAGTCTTTAGCTGATCTTTCCCATTATTGTGGATAAAGCATGAACAACCAAAGATATGGAAATAAGATAAAGAAGGCTTCCTGCAGTTCCATAGTTCATATGGTGTCCTCTTATGCTACTTTGTTAGTAGAGATCGATTCTGAGTGTAACATGCAGTGTTGGTAGCTTCTGCCCAGAATTTGGTTGGGAGTCCTGAATCTGCGAGTAAAGTTCTAGCTTCTTCTTTGAGAGTCCTGTTCTTTCGTTCAGCAACTCCATTTTGCTGAGGTGTGCGGGCAGCCGATGTCATGCTCTATTCCTTCTGCTTTGCAGAACTTCTCTACCATGGAATTAAGGAACTCAGTTCCTCTGTCTGAACGTATTTTTCTAATTTCGGTGTTCTTCTCGACACTGAGCCTTTTCAGAAGCGTTGGTAACTCTGTTTTGACGTCAGACTTGTTGGCAATGAATATGACCCATGTGTAGCGTGAGTAGTCATCTATGACCACTAAAGCATATTTCTTGCCTCTGATCGTCACTGGGGAGACTGGACCGAATAAATCCATATGTAGCGGTGAAGGATTCCATCGGTGGAAGGAGATGGAACGGGTGGATTTTGTTTCTTTGTTTGCTTTCCCTTCGGATATGCTTCACACCGAGTGTCTCTCGCCGAATACTTCATTCGGCGGTCCCCTTGCTAGAGTGTTTCTTGCTAGCTTGTTGAGCGTCTTAAAGTTGAGATGACCGAGTCTTCTATGCCATAGCCACCCCGTCCAGGTTGTCATTTTTCGCCCAATAAGCAAGCTTCGGGTTCGATGAGTTCCGATCGACCACATATATGTTCTTTGCGCGAACCCGATAACACCGTTTTCCCTGTGGATTTATCAATAACATCACAAAAACCGGCGTCAAATATCACTCTATTCGAGTTATCACAAAATTGACTAACGAGAGAGAAGATTATCTTTGAAGTCCTTCAACATATGATACTCTTGGAACTTTGGCGATCCCAATCCGAGTGTTCCATATCCTCTAGTATAGCCTTTGGCATTGTCTCCAAACTCGATTCTGGGTCCTTCTTCAGAGATATAATTCTTCAGTAGACTCCTTTGGTATGTCATGTGTCTTGAGCATCCGCTGTCCACATACCATGGGTCTTTACGCACCTGCAAAACAGAATTATATTCAGGTACCCTTTATTTTTGATTTTGGGTCCTTAGATGTTAGTTTTAGTAACCTAAATCTGTCTAACAACCCTGGTGGTTTCAGTGTTAGCTCTCCTTGATGTTTCTCTCTATTTCTAGCAGATGCATACACTTCAGAAGTCGCAGATGCATACACTTCAGAAGTCGTCTGCCCTCACGACAATTTCAATGGAGTATCAGATGATGGGATTCTTTTATTATTTAATTGTTATTTTCTTTA
The DNA here is from genome assembly GCA_028984105.1 of Lavandula angustifolia. Taxonomy (NCBI): domain Eukaryota; kingdom Viridiplantae; phylum Streptophyta; class Magnoliopsida; order Lamiales; family Lamiaceae; genus Lavandula; species Lavandula angustifolia. The sequence continues at coordinate 22,962,197 of CM054812.1, read as the reverse complement.
CATAATTGTAATTATGTAATTTTCACTCATATAATTACTTGATATGTGGTTTATTTTAATTATTTTTTTCATTTTTACAATAAAATTAGTATGGATAAATTATTAATTATGTTTTGCAAATAATTAAATACGGTTGTAATTGAATTTATTTTATTATATAAAAAATATGACATGATTTCCAGTGAGGATAAATAACATGCTCATATATATTTTACGAAAACATATTTTATTACAATTGCATTTTAATCATAATAGCAAGGAAAATTCTTTAATAGCGAGGAGGGCTATATCGGATAATTCATATTAAAAAAGGTTATTTTGGTATTTTCACAATATACATCTAGCGAGGAAAACTATTTATCAGCGAGGAAGGGTATGTTGGACTTTTCATATTAAAAGAAGGGTATTTCAGTATTTTTAAATTATACATTGGCGAGGAAAATTACTTATTGGCGAGGAAGGGTAAATTTGACTTTTCACATCCAAACAGGGTATTTTGGTATTTTCACATTATACATTGGCGAGGAAACCTACTTATTGGCGAGGAGAGGTAAATTTGACTTTTCACATCTAACAAAGGGTATTTTTGTATTTTCACATTAAACATTTACGAGGAAATCAACTTATTGGCGATGAGGGGTAAATTTAACTTTTCACATTATAAAGGGGCATTTCAGTAATTACACATTATGCATTGGTGTTGAGTTATGAGTCAGTAGATGATACTTAGCATTTTATTGGGTAAAATAATATTGGGGGAAATCGTAGTATTCATGCTATGGAATTGAAGATCCCAAAACCCAGCTGGTATCAGTAGTGTAGTGTCGATATGACTAGATGATGTAATAGGCTAGACTGTTTTTGATTTCTTTATCCTTCGTGTCTATGTCCTGTACGGGGTAAAATGTTGGATTGATCTTCAGTAGGAAGTTACTTTCCAGAACCCCACGTCATCAATGTAAGAGCTTGTGTTCTTAAGTCATCAGCTGCTCTTCGCCTCGCAGAAGACACCTTATCGCTGACGAGACATCGGTAGAAGAACCTTACACAAAGCTACGTACCTTCGCGGTCAACAGCTGACTACACTCAGTAGAATATCTTATCAGCCGACTCAGACGAAGAAGACGAGACCGCATCAAGTTTACTGTATCCGACAAGAAACGACCCAGCTATTAACATCACTCCGAAGGTAAGCAGAAGATCATACGAGGATAAGTGAGAGTCAACTCCGATGAAGACCAATGTCGACACATCTCACCTACTACAAACCTCGACCCAATGAGAAGCCGTCAACGCATTATTCGCTCCCGACCAACTAAAGCTGCTCTCATGAACAGTATCAACAACTCTACTGCAACAATTCAAATATATGGCCGTTTTCTTTGGAAGTTTGTGACACGTGGCATCGTCATCTCTAACGGGCAAATGCCTGGGTCATGACTATAAATAGAGAAGAAAATTTGAGCTTCACACACGGGATATCAAGGGATAAAACGCTCAAGCTTTCGAAACAACTCTAGCGCATTCAAGAGAAATCCAGCGAAGAACTTGCTCAATAGAATACCTTTAGTTCTTCTCTCTAGAGTTCTTTAGATCCCTCTTCTCTAGCTAAGCTCAAAGTTCATATCTATAGCTTAGATTCTCGAAGGAGTTCAATTTTAGTGATTGTTCTTATTGTAAGAACTCCTTCTAGTTGGAGAAATTCCCCTCCCCTTCAAACCTCGGTTTGATTTGTAAAAGTCGTTAAGGACTATAACTTAGAAGGGTCTGTCCAGTGCACAGATACCTTGCTGAGGTTTGCTCAGATTAATCAACAAGACCTCATGTTCAGCAGGACCGTGGACGTAGGATCATGCGTATCCGAACCACGTTAAAAATTACTTGTGTTGTTTACTGTTTTATTGCATTGCATACAAACTGTTTACAAAATCATATCTTGCATAAAACGTATTCATAAAGTGCACTAGCCAAAACTGTTTGATTTATGAAAATCACGTTTTCAACTGAGACGAATCTCCGGGCCCCACACTCTTATCTGCACTAAGTCTTCGATTGAGAATCAACCACTGACTAAAGTCAGTAGAAGAGACTCAGTAGTTGGCTCACTCTCTGACCCGTGATCGAAGGTTACTATCTAACAGTGTTCATCAGTCGCATCCAACAGCTCAGTTGTCTTTCGCGTTTGAGAAAAGAAACAATACTCAGGTGTATTCACCCCCCCCCTCCCTCTACACCTGACTCTCATCTCCGGACCAACAATTGGCGACAAAATTCTTTCTCGCTGTTGAGTTTACACATTAGCAAGGAAGATTATTTTTTCCTTGCTACTGAAATTTGTTATTAGCGAGGAAAGTCATTAGTGGCGAAACATTGGCTAGAAAATAATATTTCTAGCGAATGCCCTATTTCGTCGCTAAAAGTGTACCTTTGGCAACAAAAAACGCCTCGCTAAAAATCAATTTTCCTGTAGTGATTTTTCCACTTAAAATTTGTCATTTTCGTATAATACAATCTCATAATATATATCATTGGAATTCGAGTAAAGACACTCTTATACAACCAACCGTATTTATATCTTCTGAAAATATAAAAGTCTTAAAGAAAAGACACACCTCGGGCCTAAACAAATCGATCACACATTCTAAGATTTTTTAATCACTGCACTTGTAAACAAAATCACAAAATTTAAAGGGGAAATTAAAAAAAAATGTAAACTAATCACAAAGTGATTACACTTAGCCTGATTATAAATCTTTATATACAAGACACGGAGAAACTTTTTTTTTTTTTCTTCTTCTTAGGGTTCAACTCATGCTCTCTTCATGCGGTGGTGCACCGGCGAATTCAATTCCGTGAAAGAAAGCGGCGACTTGGGAGATTTAGCGTTGCGCCTCTGCTGATGCTGACCGACGTCTCTCTTTGTCTGCTTGTTCGATGTTTCCTTCTGCGAGTCACTATCCGTAGAAACTGCAAACTCGAACGTGCCATATTGGGTGCAATCGAGGTCTTGCAATGGCTCTAGGGTTTCGATCACTTCGGCCATTGTTGGACGGAGTTTAGGGCGATGGCTCAAGCATTGATAAGCCAATGCAGCCGCCTTGAGCGCCCCCCGCCTCCGAGTACTGCCCTTCCAGCCTCGGGTCCATCACACGGCTCAGCTTGCGCGGGTTCTTCAGCACCGGTTTCGCCCACTCCACCAGGTTTTGCTCTCGGGAGGGCCGGCTTTTGTCGACTGATTTTCGCCCTGTTAGGAGCTCCACTAGCACGACTCCAAAGCTGTATACATCGCTTGCTGCTGTTAAGTGACCTGCGGGCCGGGTTACATCGAGTTAGAATAAGTTGTTCTTGTGTTGATGAAACGAAATAAAATATTTATGATTTAATATTTGGATGGTTCACCTGTCATGATGTACTCCGGTGCGGCGTATCCTTGAGTGCCCATCACTCGTGTCGAGACGTGCGTGTTGTCTCCTTCCGGACCGTCTTTTGCTAGTCCGAAGTCTGAGAGTTTGGCCGTGTAATCCTAAAGACGCAGAATGATGTAATTAAAATACGAGATTATATCACAAAAAATTGTATTAGACAGTATCCATATCAAAGTTCTACAATTCATCTCACAACAATTATATACATAGGCGAATTCAGGCACCTCTAAATTCTATAAAATTCGAGATTTTTTGTATGCTATTGTGTAACTTTACTATACTTTATTTATGTTTCTTAAATTGTACATTTGCACTTTCACAATTATAAATTATGAACTATAAATCACGACCTATTCTTTGATTATATAGATAAATAAATGAATTAAGTCGAGATCAATATTGAATATGAAGATTAATGTTCGATAAATGTTGACCCATGAGACGATATAAGATAAACTTACTGAGTCGAGTAAAATGTTAGAGGCTTTGAAGTCGCGGTATATCACTGGGTTTTCGGCTTCATGGAGGAATGCAAGTCCCTTTGCTGCTCCAACTGCAATCTTAATTCTTGTTGGCCATGGAAGTGAAACAGAAAACCCTGTTTGTAACGAGACACAATCATATATAGTTTAGTGAGAGAGGAAAGAAACAAATTTATCTATTAATATAGTATAGTCAAGTATTCTTTCAGACTTAATCTTATTTTTATTTAATCAATACTCGTCGTATATACACATAATGTTGGATGACTTGTTACATCAACGTAACTATATACCAAACTTATCTCCAATTCTCCAATTAAAATCAAGAAGTAAGTTTGATCCATTCAACGTGACAGTTAGATAACCCAAGAGGCCAATACTTGGTCCCATAATCTTTGTTTAGTAAAAAGGTTAATTAGTTTGTCCACTAACTTATCAAACGTCAACGCCCAACTTGTATAATCCCAACTAATTGACTTTCTAAATTACATTCAGATCTTATCACAAGCAGACAGATTTGGATTCAAAGGAACACCCTTAATCATTAGTGATTGATTAATATTGCAGTTAATTTCATTTTTGAGAACATATATATTAAATTGAACTTACTTCGAAAGAGCTGATTCTCGAGGCTGCCTCTCGGCATATACTCGTACACCAGAAGCCTGTGTTCTTCCTCGCAGCAGTAGCCGATCAGCTTCACCAAATGGCCATGTCTTAATTGACCAAGAAAAATCACTTCTGTCTGCACATTAAAACAAAAGGCCAACCTCATTATTACATCAAGAACAATAAAAAGAATATTGTAAAAATGTAAGAGAATGAATACCAGCCATTCTCTGTGACCTTGTGTGCCATCTAGATCGAGGAGCTTAACCGCGACGGGCTGGGCCTTCAAACCGGGGCGCAGCTTGTCATCGACGAAGCCCTTGTGGACCGGCCCGAACCCGCCTTCTCCGAGAAAATTACTCGACGAGAAGTTCTGCGTTATCACCTTCAGCTCCTGCAGCGTGAAAACATGCAGATTGGAGCCTGCGAGAGAGATGGAGAAATCCTCGGAGAGTACCGTGGAGCTGCTAAGATCCAACAGTGAGATCCTCTGGAAAGAAGATTGTTTCGAGACGGGCTTCTTCTTATCCCAGGCCCGCGTCTCGGGCTTGAAACAGCTCGGGAAATAGTCTTGCCATTTCGTCTTTCTCTTCACCGCCATTTTGATGAGGTGAAAATGAAGAAGAAGGAGAAGAAGAAGATGATGGGTTTTTGGTTGGTGGTGGATTGAGAAGGTTTATATATATATGGGGGAAATTAAGGGCTAATATTCAAATCTGCAACTGCTCCCTCTACCAGACATGGAGACAAGTTTGCATCTATCATGCGCTTATAATATGCATTATCCTAAATTCCATCCTAATTAATAATTTACATATGTAATTGTAAATTAGGCTAGTGCGATTTACCCGTTACCTCTCCAAATTATTACACAAAAAAATGGTATTTATTTATTGTTAGAATTGATTTATCCACCTTATTGGTTTATGTTTACTTTATTTATCATGAATACATACCACTACCCCACATGTACATTAATAATGTTTCCATGTATATAAAGTGCGTATTTATTCCAATGCGGAAACATAAATCTTGTGTCAAAATGTATTGATGTAAAATATGTAGCAGATAACTGTTTGACAGTCCACTAACCTACAAAAAGTGATTATCAGGAAAAATAAAAATGAACATAACTCTTTGACTCTGTTCGTATTTTTATTATTGTAATACCTTTTCAAAAACAAATTAAAACAATATTCCAAACTGAATTTATAGTACTTTAAGCGATGAATATGTGGTCATGACTTCAAATTCAAAACATTATGTTCGACTCTTTTGTGATTTTTAACATATTTTTATTTTTGTTTCTTTCCGAATTAGGTTTGTCCTAGGTCTTTAAGTCATACTCTTATCCATCCCAAGTATAATGTTCGGTTTTCCATTTTTGGTTATTCCAAATATATTGTCTAGCTTCTCTTTTTATTTTTGTAAGACCCACACCTTTACACATTTCTACTCACAACTAACAATTATCCTTAAAAACCGCGCAAAAAAGCAAAGTGAACATTATAATTAAGACGGAGAGAATAATTAATTAAGGTTGGACTTCAACAAAATAAAGCTCTATTTTTTTTTATTATTATTTTTTTTTTTGCAAAGGAGCATTTGTCTTCTATATTAGTTTTGTATGTAAGACTGTAAGATGTAGAAGAATCTAATAAAAAATAGATTTATGGTTAATAACCGACTACAAGAAACAACTCGTCAACAATCTTGGAGCTTGAGTGAGTAACAACCAAATATGTGATTATTAATATTATTGCTTGTGATGGGCGTGCCATTTTGCTTTTTCATATGTTCAAATAAATAAAATACAGATAACATATTATTACATCATTGATGAACGCATGAACAGCGATTATAAGTGAGTAGGTGATCGATATTAAATTTATATTTTTTTTTTTTTTTTTTGTTGACGAGGAACCCGCAGCTACCTTTGGTGCGCACGGGGTAAACCTCGCTCATGTGCAATAACACGCAAACCACACACTCGCTCCCGTGCAATAACACGCAAACCACACGAAGAGTTAAACCACCCTTAATGTGATAGGGTGACGAGGCTCACAAATAAGCGTGTCAGGTGGGAATTGAACCCATGACCTATCGGTCCGGCCACCCACCTTCACGCGTTATGCCATCCCAAGGGGACTATATTTTATTTATTTATTTTTTAGTTTTTTTCATACGCTGTCTAAGTATGTACGCATAGGTCTGGTAGCTGAATACAAAAGTTTGTTAAATAACGAACAAGAAAATCGTGAAGTCATACACATTTGGTTGAATACATCTTGCAAATGACTGGGGTGCCCCGGGTTTGACTTTCTTGGGGAGGAAGGAGGTTTGCCCAAACGCCCTTTTGCTGAAATTTATTGTTTTTATTTTCGGAAAAATAATGTATTTTTTATTTATTTATTTGAATATTATTCTATTGCATTGAAATATTCTTCCATTTCTATTATACATAGTCTGTTGAAATTCTAGTATAATTAATACTTGATACGTAAACAAAAATAAATCATCTATTCATGTCGTTTTCCTGATATAATAACTGAATTAATTATTAGTTTTTATGATATTTTAACAAGTGGTAGAATTAATTATTAGTTTTTATGATATTTTAACAAGTGGTAATATATATTTTTAGCCATTTGGGAAATAAAAATGCATATATAAGCATATTTAAGAAAAAAACATTCACTATTGGATGAATTGTCAAATTTATTAAAAACATATTAAAACAAGTTATAAATCGTAACTTGTAACTTAATAACTGTTTTCTTAGGTATGCAAAACAAGTTAAATTAGAAATGTAAAGTTATTTTAGTCATTTAAATATGATTAATGTTGTAATGAAATTGATCTTTTTTGTTATCTCAACTAGCAATTTAAGAACGACACTCTTTCGATACAGGATTAATATTCTATTGTTATTTCTAGATGGGAAGCAAAGAATATAATTGAACGGTAGAGTATCGTTGTCTTAACGTGATAAAAGCGTAGAAGGGCTTAGTTTGAATGTAATTATATTACCCCTAAGACTAAGAATAACGCTTGCAAAAATCAATCTGGCCGGGTTGATTTTTGTATTTCTTGAAGAAAAAAAAAATAATATACATGAGAGAGGAGAAGAAAGAAGCTTCTTAAAGAAATTCGCCGATTACTGACGGAAAAATTCCGTCAGTAATCGTCAAAATTCCGTCAGTAAATAGATTACTGACGGATTAGTGATGGAATTATGCCGTCACCTCTCAGCTTGTCGGTAAAATTTACTGACGGATATATTCCGTCGGTAAATATTACCGACGGAATACTGACGGAAAATTCCATCAGTAAACTGTCATTAGATGATTTGTCGGCGAAATTTAGTGACGGAATACTGACGGAATATTCCATCATTAAAATTACCGACGGAATATTCCGTCAGTAATACGCCTAAAATTGTATATTATTGCCGACAGAATATTCCGTCAGTAATTTTAACGACGGAATATTCCGTCAGTATTCCGTCACTAATTTATAATTTTTTTTAATTTTTTTTTAAATTTTTCCGTCACTAATTTATAATTTTTTTAAAATAATTTTTTTATTTTTTTTGTACCAAGTTCTCGACTACCTGTATCAATTAATCCAATTCAATTTGTATCAAGAAACTCAATCTATTTCAGATCCCAAAACAAAATATATAAATATTAATTCAAGTCCATATGAAAATCCAAGAGAATTCATATTAATTTCGAGTATAAATCTAAATATTCAAACAACATTCCGTCAGTAATCATGCAGAGGAAGGAGGGGGAGAATGATTGTTGTCAGAATTATCGCCTCGGTTATCTTTTGCAAGCATCTGTACCACGAGCTCCCTCATCCATGTCATTTCCTCCTCGAGTTATCTCGTACGATCATGCCCCTCCTGTACTTGGCGCCGGAGCTCTTCAACATCGGTATGTGAGGGCCCAACAGAGATAGAACCACGGGCGGCGCTGTTCAATAAGCTACTACCGCCCTCCCCAAGACCGTACAAACGCCTCTTCCTATCACGAGTCTTGTCCAAGTTCAAGTAAATGATGTTTTTGTCGGCGTCAAGACCTTGTTCTGCAGCAACCGCCTCAACCTCATTCTAAAATACATAGAAAAGAAGTATTCATTAATAATAAATGATTGGTAATATATCATCGCGATATGGACTTTTAAAATATATAAGATATTGGATACTTACATAAATATTCGCCGCCTTCTGGGTGAAGAATTTGCCTTTTTTATAATGGAGGCTCTTGAAAGTCTCGAACACGGTGGACTCTAGGGTACGTATTCTTAATAAAAAATAACTTGTATGCTACAAAAGGGTACGCATTCTTAATAAAAAATAACTTGTGGGTAGACTACATAGTTTAATAATGAAAGTGGAGTTGCGAAATTACCAGGTTAGCTTCAAATTAGAAGAAGAGGTGGCCAGATATAGAGCTCCAAATTCCACGAAGATAACGAGATCGTATGCAATGACTAAATCTGGAAAATTGATATATGGTTGATCTTAAAATGATGACATGTAAAACTATGTAGAATTGTTTTTGTAAAGTGTAGTGCTCCAATAACAATCAATTTACATACGTAATTCCCTTATCTGCAGTAACTGTCAAGCTACACCATAGAGAGCTGATTTATAATATAGAGTAACCCTATCAGATATATCCATCTCCATCATTGCATATGCCAATGTTAAAAGTAAGGATGAAAAGGCATGGCTAGAAGAATTGTGCAAAATAAGTAAATATAAACAGCAAAGCACAGCATACCAATAATTCACCTCTAAACAAAGCTAGACATGTTCAATCTAGATAAACATAAGATTATGGAGAGCTATCCAAGAAGAAAGGGAAATACCTTCAACTGTGCCAACAAATCCACTACAGTTAGTATCCTGCAGAATAAGATTGTGTTATTAAAAAAATTAGGCGTGAAGAAATAACGACAATAAAATCAAATGTTAGTATAAATACTATAACAACATAACAAACAACATATGAAAAATTGAATAGCGAAAATAACGAAATGCAAACCGAGGCGAGAGTTAGACTCTCTCTCCGCAAGACGATAATGCTCCGCTACTCGGTGCAAGCGGTTTATAGCACTCGTCTCCAAGATACTACTTCTCGTAATTCCGGCGAACTACTTGATATCTCGGGACTAAGGAAATATGAACATATAGATGTATTTAATGAAGTGACATAACATACGAATGGAAGAATTAATTCATTTTATAACTCACGGTGGCATCATCTATTTATAGGTAAGAGATGCCTTTTCCATAAAGAGACACAATGCTTGGTTAATTAAAGAGGCATTGAAACGCTTTATGAATCATCACAACGCATGCATGCAACAACGTGTCCAACCATGCATGTAAATATGAAACAATGTTACCAACGTTTCAAGCATCACATGTGGCTCTTCATGATTTGAAAGAAGCCAACCGGCGTAAACCAACGTTAATAACCAAGTATCCCTTCATTGTTATTTAATAATCTAATTAAAGTCTAACAATCCCCCCACATTAGATTATTAAATGCAAATGCAAAATGTTATGCAATCCAAAGTCCCAAGTGACCTATTATTGCATCGGGATAGGTAGTTTTTTGCTTTGAACCTTCCTTAGTATAATGTTATCGGATTTACTTCTTTGCTCGGTGAACGCGATGTCTTGAACCGGTCAGCTTTTTGTGTAAACCAAGACAATAACATATACACAATAATAGATACAATATCGTTCGTTCTCACGTTGTGTCCATTTTGGCCTTGGACCATATCTTGGATTCATAAGTGTTTTTCTTATTTGAAGCGGCCACACTTCTCACTTATATAGGTGATCTCCTATTAAGAGTATCCTGCCATACTCCACCAATAAGGCTATAGGAATCATTAAAAGCATATAGCTTACCCTTTTACCACAAGCTACAGGTTTGCACTTGGGGCAGCTTCGAGAATGGATTTTTAGTTGTGTTTCCAAGTGCACAACTTGAACATTCTTAACTTAGTTGTCTCTTTGAACCATGTTCATGGGATCTCCAATTATCATGGTAGAGTTACCATTAAGAGCATTCTTTTAGTGTGGATTTTAATCCCATTCCCCTAATCTGCGTTGTACAATTGATCACTATTAATACCTTTAGTAAATGGATCCGCAATATTATCTTTGACTTCACATAGTCAATACATATTATTCCACTAGTGATCAATTATCTAATGGTATTGTGCTTTCGACGAATATGTCGAGACTTACCATTATACATACTACTTTGTGCTCTCCCTATTGCATACATACTATCACAATGTATCAAGACGGGAGACACGAATTTTTTCCAACAAGGAATATCCTCTAAGAAGTTCCGTAGTCATTCGGCTTCTTCGTATGTAATCGTTATGATGTCATGCATCATACGCTATGCATTTTTGCTCATTTTTTTCATCTTCCCCCACAATTGGAGGTGTCTCTTTCAAGAATCGAGACAGATTCAAAGTAGTTAAATAAAATAACATTTTAGATTGTCAATCCTAGAGCGTTCTTTTAGTTACTCTTGCGATCCCGGAACACATCCTCGTTGGATCCACTTTTATTGCGATCCCGGAACGTATCCTCGTCGGATCCAATTTCATCTAGGGTCTCGAGCCGTTACTCCAGTACCCTTTTCAAATTTGGATATCGGGTTTTTCCTCGAGATAATCCCTTGTAATACGAACTTTGCAATGCCGCAAACTGTTCGTAAATCGGACCTCGAACCCCGAAGTTATCCGCCGCCGAAGATGGCACTCCGAATCGCCTCGGTGCCACGAGCAAAGTGAACCGGCTATGTTCAAACAACTCCCGATCGCTCAAAACCAACCAACACCTATCGAAACTCATACCTCCGGAAAGCCACTTGTATAGGCTTTCCAACGCATCTCCTTGATTCGATAAACGGACTCTCGATTTAGGAGTTACACCCCGTTAAAGCGCCCAAAATCATCACTAAACCCGGATTTTTCTTGCGAAAGAAAAACTGTTCATCTTGCGAACTTGCGTCGCAATTTCTGACCGGCGTAATGAAAAACAATGCCCAAAGTCTATACCATTGCAAACCTTGTACTTTTAGTTTTTCAACACACCTATCGGTTCGTGAAACGGAGATCGGACCAAGGAATTATTCGCTGTCGAAGAAGGCTCGCTGCACTACCTACTGATTTTCAAGCTGCGGAGCAGCATGTTCTGAGCATGTCGAAGAAGGCTCGCAAGACGATAATGCTCCGCTACTCGGTGCAAGCGGTTTATAGCACTCGTCTCCAAGATACTACTTCTCGTAATTCCGGCGAACTACTTGATATCTCGGGACTAAGGAAATATGAACATATAGATGTATTTAATGAAGTGACATAACATACGAATGGAAGAATTAATTCATTTTATAACTCACGGTGGCATCATCTATTTATAGGTAAGAGATGCCTTTTCCATAAAGAGACACAATGCTTGGTTAATTAAAGAGGCATTGAAACGCTTTATGAATCATCACAACGCATGCATGCAACAACGTGTCCAACCATGCATGTAAATATGAAACAATGTTACCAACGTTTCAAGCATCACATGTGGCTCTTCATGATTTGAAAGAAGCCAACCGACGTAAACCAACGTTAATAACCAAGTATCCCTTCATTGTTATTTAATAATCTAATTAAAGTCCTAACAATCCCCCACATTAGATTATTAAATGCAAATGCAAAATGTTATGCAATCCAAAGTCCCAAGTGACCTATTATTGCATCGGGATAGGTAGTTTTTTGCTTTGAACCTTCCTTAGTATAATGTTATCGGATTTACTTGCTGCTCGGTGAACGCGATGTCTTGAACCGGTCAGCTTTTTGTGTCAACCAAGACAATAACATATACACAATAATAGATACAATATCGTTCGTTCTCACGTTGTGTCCATTTTGGCCTTGGACCATATCTTGGATTCATAAGTGTTTTTCTTATTTGAAGCGGCCACACTTCTCACTTATATAGGTGATCTCCTATTAAGAGTATCCTGCCATACTCCACCAATAAGGCTATAGGAATCATTAAAAGCATATAGCTTACCCTTTTACCACAAGCTACAGGTTTGCACTTGGGGCAGCTTCGAGAATGGATTTTTAGTTGTGTTTCCAAGTGCACAACTTGAACATTCTTAACTTAGTTGTCTCTTTGAACCATGTTCATGGGATCTCCAATTATCATGGTAGAGTTACCATTAAGAGCATTCTTTTAGTGTGGATTTTAATCCCATTCCCCTAACTGCGTTGTACAATTGATCACTATTAATACCTTTAGTAAATGGATCCGCAATATTATCTTTGACTTCACATAGTCAATACATATTATTCCACTAGTGATCAATTATCTAATGGTATTGTGCCTTCGACGAATATGTCGAGACTTACCATTATACATACTACTTTGTGCTCTCCCTATTGCATACATACTATCACAATGTATCAAGACGGGAGACACGAATTTTTTCCAACAAGGAATATCCTCTAAGAAGTTCCGTAGTCATTCGGCTTCTTCGTATGTAATCGTTATGATGTCATGCATCATACGCTATGCATTTTTGCTCATTTTTTTCATCTTCCCCCACAATTGGAGGTGTCTCTTTCAAGAATCGAGACAGATTCAAAGTAGTTAAATAAAATAACATTTTAGATTGTCAATCCTAGAGCGTTCTTTTAGTTACTCTTGCGATCCCGGAACACATCCTCGTTGGATCCACTTTTATTGCGATCCCGGAACGTATCCTCGTCGGATCCAATTTCATCTAGGGTCTCGAGCCGTTACTCAGAGTACCCTTTTCAAATTTGGATATCGGGTTTTTCCTCAGATAATCCCTTGTAATACGAACTTTGCAATGCCGCAAACTGTTCGTAAATCGGACCTCGAACCCCGAAGTTATCCGCTGCCGAAGATGGCACTCCGAACTGCCTCGGTGCCACAGGCAGTGAACCGGCTATGTTCAAACAACTCCCGATCGCTCAAAACCAACCAACACCTATCGAAACTCATACCTCTGGAAAGCCACTTGTATAGGCTTTCCAACGCATCTCGCAGTTCGATAAACGGACTCTCGATTTAGGAGTTACACCCCGTTAAACTGCCCAAAATCATCACTAAACCCAGATTTTTCTTGCGAAAGAAAAACTGTTCATCTTGCGAACTTGCGTCGCAATTTCTGACCGGCGTAATGAAAAACAATGCCCAAAGTCTATACCATTGCAAACCTTGTACTTTTAGTTTTTCAACACACCTATCGGTTCGTGAAACGGAGATCGGACCAAGGAATTATTCGCTGTCGAAGAAGGCTCACTGCACTACCTACTGATTTTCAAGCTGCGGAGCAGCATGTTCCGAGCATTTCCAACACACTATTTGTTTGTCCGAAAACCCCTTGAAATCCATACCGTTGTAAAGCCACGACTACAGGCTTTCCAACGCAACTTGCCTCTCGTTATTTGGAGTTCGGACCAGAATGTTATACCCCTCGGAAAAAGCCTTCTCAAAACACCAAGCGGCGAGAAGCGCGAAGCGGCAAGTTTCGACCCGATTTTCATGACCCAATCGAACTCATAATTCTAGAAAACTGACATCCACACAAACCTTGATAAACAAGGATTCCAGAGCATATCTTCGATCGTAAAACAGAGTCCCGACCGCTGAGATACGTCTGCTCGAATGTCGCCCAGAAGCTGTTTGATTAAATGCCACACCCAGAAAATTCTAAGTATTGAAATGAGGCTTAGCTCCACCCATTTTGAGAGATATTTTGTGAACAGACCTCAAAACTGGAAACCCCAAGTCCTATACCGTATCGAACCTTGTCATTGAAAGGATCTCCAGAACTTTTCCGTTCGCCATTGGGAGATCGTATCAAGAAGTTACGGATCTACGAAAAGGCACTACCGAAACGCCATCCTCCCTGGGATATGCCGAACCCCCAACTTTAGAATAGCCTAGGAGCTTCGTCCCTTCTCAAAACTCACCGATTCTTATACCGATAGAAAGCTGAGTTCGTTGGCTTTCCAAAACTATGTTCGACGCATAAAATGGAGTTCAGACGAAGAAGATACAAGCCCGCGAAGTACAGCTGGCAGAACTGCCACAAACTCGCTGACTCAAGTTTGGAGGCCATTTTAATTATCGTAACGACGCCCGATCAGAAAGCTTACTTCTACGAACTTGAAGCCCTCCTGGGACAGAACCTAAACGTGAATTTTCGTCAAAGAGCGACGGTCGGATCCTTTCCGCATGAACAGGGATCCTTTCCGCGTGAATTTGGTTGTTCGTTGCTGTTGTAAAGTTCGGCAGCACGTTACTACTACTTGTCATCATTTCTTCAACACGAATTATCGTCTTGCGATTGTTATTAAAAAAATTAGGCGTGAAGAAATAACGACAATAAAATCAAATGTTAGTATAAATACTATAACAACATAACAAACAACATATGAAAAATTGAATAGCGAAAATAACGAAATGCAAACCGAGGCGAGAGTTAGACTCTCTCTCCGCAAGACGATAATGCTCCGCTACTCGGTGCAAGCGGTTTATAGCACTCGTCTCCAAGATACTACTTCTCGTAATTCCGGCGAACTACTTGATATCTCGGGACTAAGGAAATATGAACATATAGATGTATTTAATGAAGTGACATAACATACGAATGGAAGAATTAATTCATTTTATAACTCACGGTGGCATCATCTATTTATAGGTAAGAGATGCCTTTTCCATAAAGAGACACAATGCTTGGTTAATTAAAGAGGCATTGAAACGCTTTATGAATCATCACAACGCATGCATGCAACAACGTGTCCAACCATGCATGTAAATATGAAACAATGTTACCAACGTTTCAAGCATCACATGTGGCTCTTCATGATTTGAAAGAAGCCAACCGACGTAAACCAACGTTAATAACCAAGTATCCCTTCATTGTTATTTAATAATCTAATTAAAGTCTAACAGATTGATTTTCCAGTTCTTCAAAATAGTGGAATCAGAGTTGACATCTTCAACTGCAGCAAGAACTGTTGGGCCTATTGACCTTCCAATATATGAATTGAAAGTGTAAAGGGCCCCAACATTCACCACACTTGAATTCCTATTCTAGGCAATCACTCCCAGCTAGATCTACGAAGTTCTGCAAATGAGAGCAAAAAATTCCAATAGTTATTCGATTTGCTTATAAAACAGACTAAAAGATGACGAGTATAAGATGTTTGGCTTTACCATCAAAATAAATTAAATTTCAGAAAAAAAAAAAAGAAAAAAAAAACACCACCGCATCACTTTCCTAACAACAAAATTGCTCCGATGGCAGAAGTCTCCAATCTCCACCGGCGTCGGCGCCGCAGTCCCAGCGGCCAGTCCCGACTACGAGTGGGTCCCACCAAGAAGAATCCGTGCACGAGGAAGAAGAATTACACAACCAACCGCACCATGTCGTTTCGAATTCAATTGTTTCTTCCCGTAGAACAATTATATGATTCGAGAAATAGGGAAAGGGTGAACTACGCTGATTCGAGAAAGGATGAAGCCGCTGATTAAAAAAAAATTGGAGGCTATGGTGATGAAATTGAAAAGATTTGGGAACCAAACTTCATAATCAAAACTAAGAAAGAGTGAAGAGGCGAATTTTGATTTCTCGTGCTTGAAAACTGGAGGCTACGGCGATACTCGTTGAAAACTGGAGGCGAATTTTAGATTGTGTGTGGATAAAATCTAATTAGGTTTTTTTTTTTTTGACGGAATTTCCGTCAATAAAAAAAAATTAAAAAATTCGAAATTAGATTAAAAAGTGTCTTTGACGGACATTTCCGTCATTTAAATAAAAAAAATTTAAAATTAATTTCTATAAGTTAGCTGACGGAATTTCCGTCATTAATAATAATAAAAATATAACAAAATTATATTTTTCAATTTTAATGACGGAATATTTTCGTCGATAAATTCTACGACCACGTTCGCCATGAATCCGTCACTATACGTTAAAAAAAAATTCCGTCAGTACTCCGTCAGTAATTCTGACCCGTGTTTAAGCGACCATGGTGGGTTTATATCAAAAAACCTACTAGGGTTACATATGCATTGGCCAATAGGGTGTTGCCACTTGGCATCATCCCATTGACTTTTAATATATTTTTTTATAAATAAAATAAATAAATATATCTTATAATATATATTATAAAAACAAATAAAAGTTATACCAAAATACATGATTTTTCATTCTCTATAAATAGAGTCTAATATTGCTATACTTATTCGCATCTTAAAAAACCTTCATTTTCTCTCATTCCATTATTTGCTACAAATCTCAATCTCTCTTTTAATTATCATGGATCCATATAATAACAACTTCTTCAATTCCCCAAATTTTCCTTACTCTCAAGATTACTATCCTAGTTACGAAAATTTTCAAAATTCTAATGAATTCGCATCACCGATGTTTGATTTGAATTCACAATTTTCACAAGATCCCACCCAAAACACCCCTCCAACCTCTGTTGAAAATCCTCATGAAAAATCGGCCAACACTTCAAACAATCCTCAAGGTTGGAAAGAGATAGAAGACATGATTCTAATGTCTTCTTATTGTCATGTTAGTGGAAATCCAATTGTTGGCACCAACCAAAGTAATGCCACGTTATAGAAGAAGGTGAAAAAGTTGTATGATAACACTAGAGCTGAAAACCCACTAATGTCCGAAGAGAGGTCAGTGAGTCACTGAGAGGACGTTACAAACGCATTAATGCGAACGTTATGAAGTGGATCGGTGTATATAAGGAGGCGTATGCTCGTAGAGGGAGCGGGATATCGAACGAGGATATTGAGAGGGAAGCACAGACGATTTACGGTAAAAAGTTTGCTGACCGCAAGGTCTTTGAAAAAGTTATGAGAGGTAATCCAAGATGGGAGTTGAATTTAGAGACAAGAGGTCGTACTTCCAAAAATCCTAACAATAATATCAATATTGATGAAAGTCTTGGTAGTTCCAAAAGAATAAGGACTAATGAAGATGACACTCCAAAAACTCCTACAAGTGGTGCTTCTCCATCAATACCTTGTCCTACCTGGAGAGACACCGCTAAAGCTGCTGCTAAAAAGAAAGGAAAAGGAGTTGCAGCTGCATCTTCTATAATCCCAGATGATTTCATTACTGTCCTGCTCTTAGGATTACGCATGAAAAGGAGCATGAAAACCGTGGCTTAGACTGTGAGGCACATCAAGAAGAAACGGACCGGAACGGGAAGGTGGTGATACTAAACACATTAATGGTGAAAGGAGAATTAACTCCAGCAGAAGAGGCACTGAAGAACCATCTAATGACCCAATTATTTAAGTATTAATATCTAACTGATATTAAGTAATTTTAAGTATGTTGTTTCCTATTGTGTTATCAGTATTGGAGTGTTATCTTTCAAGTGTGTTAGATTCTAGTATGTTATACTCTAATGATATTTTCAATTGAATAAAATTAATGTCTTCAACTTCTACTACCTATCTACTATTAATTCATCGATGGTACATTTTCTTCAAGAAATAATTATGCACTATTTGCAATAAATGTTATACTCCCTCCGTCCCATTCAACTTGTCTCTGTTTCCTTTTCGGGCCGTCCCACTTAACTTGTCTTCAACCCAAAAAGGAAAGTTTTCAAATTGTAGGACCCACACCTTTACAACTAAAATCCATATTTTAAATTGTAGGACCCACACCTTTACTACTAAAACTCACTTCACCTTAATAACCGTGCCGAAAAGCTTGAACCCAAGTTGAATGGGATGGAGGGAGTACTATTCAGAAATAGTGCAACACTATTTGCAATAAATGTTATCTTCCACTCATTTTCTCACCCGTGATCACTTTTGTCGTAATGCTTCCAATAATTCCTTATTTTCTTCACTGTGATCACTTTTGTCGATTGCAATAATGCAATTTTATCGTAGTGCTTTCAAAACAAAATGGTTGGCAATCAACTATCTTCACCATGTTACACTATATTAAGAAATAGTGGAGTGGGGTTTATCCAATGCGCACCGAAGGTAGCGGCTGCGGGTTCCACGAATCAAAAAAAAAAAATAGTGCAACACTATTTGCAATAAATGTTATCTTCCACTCATTTTCTTCACGTGATCACTTTTGTCGTAATACTTCCAATAATTTCTTCTTTTCTTCACTCGTGATCACTTTTGTCGATGTAATAATGCAATTTTGTCGTAGTGCTTTCAAAACAAAATGGTTAGCAATCCACTATCTTCACCATGTTACACTATATTCAGAAATGGTGCAACACTATTTGTAATAAATGTTATCTTCCACTCATTTTATTCACGTGATCACTTTTGTCGTAATGCTTCCAATAATTCCTTCTTTTCTTCACCCGTGATTACTTTTGTCGATACAATAATGCAATTTGTCGTAGTGCTTTCAAAACAAAATAGCTGGCAATCCACTATCTTCACCATGTTACACTAACCATCTTTACCAAATCTCTCTACATTATTTGCATTATCTCTACACTATTTATATAAAATCTCCCATAACCAACTTCTCCTAGCTCCCCCAAACAAAATGGCGTCAAGTTCTAATTTTAATGTTTCCAATTACCTCGAAGATGATGGTTGGTGGGAAAATCATGAATCTTTTTACGAACAACATGCTGAAGAAGATCGTATTATCGACAAAGTTCTCGAACAAGTGGCAATTCAAGCAGAGGCTCTATCACTACAGCCAACAGATCATGTTGTTAGGCAAAAGAGACGATTTATAGAACGTGGACGTGAGAAGGGCCATGAAGGTGTGTTCGAGTAATACTTTTTGGAAAATTCAATCTATCCCGAAGAGACTTTTCGAACAAGGTATCATATGCGGAAGCCGTTGTTCCTACGTATGATGAATCAATTGGTTGCTACCGACGAGTTTTTTCAACAAAAGCGTGATGCCGTTGGCCGTCTCGGTATGTCTCCTATTCAGAAATGCACTGCAGCTATGAGGGTGTTGGCATACGGCACATCAGCAGACTTGCATGATGAATATTTACGGATGAGTGGCCAACTCATAAGGAAATCACTCAAAAAATTTGTTGATGGTGTAATTTCCAACTTCGGCGACGAATACCTTAGAAAGCCCTCTCCTCAAGACATGGCGTACCTACTCCATCTAGGAGAACGATGTGGTTTCCCAGGCATGTTGCGCAATATTGACTGCATGCATTGGGAATGGAAAAATTTTCCTACTGGCTGGGCGGGGTAGTTATCTGGAAGAAGTGGCAAGCCCACAATTATTCTAGAAGCAGTTGTATCTCAAGATTTGTGGATTTGACATGCATTTTTTGGAACACCAAGTTCGAGAAATGATATCAATGTACTTGATCAATCACCTCTTTTTAATGATGTCATAGAAGGTCGAGCACCGAAGGTTAGTTACGTCGTAAATGGTCACCAGAAGAATATGAGATATTGTCTCACTGATGGTATATATCCTAAATGGACAGCATTTATCAAATCTATTAAAGCTCCTCTCATTCGAAAGCATAAATTATTTGCACTATATCAAGAGCCTGCACGAAAAGACGTTGAGCGAGCATTTGGCGTTCTACAAGTTCGTTTTGCTTTTATCAAACATCCATGTCTTATTTGGGATTGTGATGTTATGGGAAAAATAATGAGAGTTTGCATCATCATGCACAATATGATTGTGGAAGAAGAAAGAAGCACTTTTTTAAACTATCAAGATCCCACAAAATTTATACAAGATCAAGTTAGTCGGAGTGATCATCAAACTGGAGATGGAGCGGGAAATAATAATTTGCATACTCTACAGAAAGGATTGCAAGCCTAACTAGTCATATGACAACCAAGTCAGAACTTGAGAATAGAGAAGCACACAGAGATCTTCGAGACAACTTGATCGAGCATATTTGGTGTAAATTCGGCGATGATAACTGAATTTTATTTACTTTGTTGTTTGTAATTTTAGTTTTTCGTTGTTTTAATTTCGTCTTTGAATTATTGTCATATGTTCCCTATATTTTAGTTTGTACGATTTTCGAGCTTTAAAATTTTTTCTACAATTTCAATTAATTTTTACGCCTTTAAATTTAAATAATTATTATTAATATAAAATAATATAAATATTAAATAATTAGAATATATAAAAAATATAGTTGATGGGGCATGGTTGGGGTGGTTAGGGATAAATTATAAAAAATAGAGATAATTGGGTTGAAAGTAAAATGAAATATAAAGAGAAGAGATAAATTAAATAATATTAGAATGATTGGGTAAGCTTGGGTTGGTTGTGTATTTAGGTGGTCGAGAGATATTCGTAGTCTAAGGCAGGATAGTAAGTTGCTGACTGTTAAATCCAGTCAATGTATCATCATATTCTTATCTAAATTTGCGAATAAGGTTAGGTAAAAATTAGGAGTAATTACATTTACATAAAAATAGAATACAAATCTACAATGACATAGAAGAAGGTAGAGTGACGACTTTAGGGTCGGTTACATTACTTGTTAAACAAGAAACGCACCGTGAAAGTGATAGTACGGTTTCAACTTTTCGAAACTTCTCTCCTTCAACTTTTAGAAGGTTTCTTGGCAGTATAATTTGAATATTAATTGCATAAATGTCAAAATATTAGGATAAACAGATAAATGACCACACAACTACCCTTGCCTTCTCTCTTAGTGGAACTTAACCAAACCCTGACCAATTCAAATTAAATAAATTTAATATTGACTGCAGTATCTCAACTCGTAGCTAATTACCACGTATTTTATATTTACTCCACACCATTATTAATGTCTCGTTTATTATTTCGGATTGTCCCATTATTTATATTTTATTTTCTATAAGTAGACGTAAACAAGTGAACCATAATCATTTAAATAAGTGGACTCATCACTTTATGTGGGTGTTTGGAATAGTTGAAACTTATTGATAAATGTTGAAAGTTGTTAAAAAGCAGTGAAAGTATGGGTGGGTAAATATACCGAAAAGCGGTATACAACACAAAGCGTATCGAAAATATACCGAAAATACCGACGTATTGGTATACCGTGATTTTCGTTATGGTATGATACCATACCGACTTTTTTGGTCTGATCGTAACGGTATGGCTTTTTACATACCGAGGTATATCGATCCATACCGAACAGTCGGTATATTTATATATAAGTATTTCTAAGCTTTATTATTTTTTATAATATTTATGTATAATAACAATTGATGAGTAACAATATTAATTACGTACAAAATATTATTATGAATGATAAAAGAAAATAATAAATAATACTCTACACATGTATTATATCTCTATATATTTAAATACGGTGTATATTAAGTATATTTATTTTATTAAATAATATCCACACACTTATTATATATTTAAATATAAATGAATGTGTTTTTAAATAAATAATATCGACACATGTATTATATATTAGGTATAACTTTGAATATCGGTATATCATAATCTATAGGTATATCGAAGATCGATACAATATACTGGCAAGACGGTACGGTATGCGGTATGATCAATTTCAATACCAAAGATATGGTATACCGAGCATTTGAATACCGCACGGTACGGTACGGTACGGTACGGTAACAATATGTAAAATTTTTATACTACTATTTTCGGTACGGTATACGGTATGAAGAAAAAATTCGGTATACCATACCGACCTACTACTAGCTGAAAGCAACTTATTTGAGAATCAGTAGTTGTTTGGAAAGAAGTGCTGAAAGCTACTGAAAATAGAGAAAATAGTGTTTGGAAATGTAGCTAATATGGTAACTTATTTTCACTTTTTAAATAAATTTTTTGTCATGCCCCTATGTTATTAAACAATTGATTTTAGAATGAATAAATAAAATTGAGAAAATGTTCACATTCTATTCATTTTTTGCTTTATGATTCCGATTTAATATTATAAAATATTAAATTAATCTATACAATAAAATTTCTATTAAATCATATCATCATAAAAATATACTGCTAATTTGCAAATTCTTTCCAATACGTTTAATTATATTTTTTGAGAAAAATCAAATTAGCATCAACACACTAGCTAATTAAATTAAATTCATAATAAGAGAATAAACATTTTTTCACAATTTTTAGGGTTAATGTTATTTTTGGAATTAAACAAATTTATTCGGAGTAAATTTGTCTCATATGGTATAAGGTATAAGATGTAAGTTTGTGGTAAGGAAGCTTAAGCAGCCTTCTCTAAAATGCATCTTAGAAATAGAGAAGCGACGCCTTTAAAACCGGAATTTTCAAACACAAAAAATCCGAACTTTAAGCTATAAGGTCGTGAAACTTAAGTCGTTCCAAACATCCCTATATTTTTACATCAATTTTTTATACATTTATACAAAATTTCAATGCCTAATTTCAATGAAATATAAATAATTAGGCGGAGGAAGTAGTTTAATAGAATTTCTCTCGTTTGTAAAGGTGAGAAATTAGAGTACCAATCTCAGTCCACACATCCAATCGAAAGAACTCCACGAGCTTACATTGCAATATGATTAATTCTTCTAAACTAAGATTAACTTTATAAACATTGTCTCTCGAATATTAAGATTTAGTTTTTTAGTTTTTGCAATAATTAACTTATTGTTTAAAAAATAATTAAATTTCAAAAAATGTGTTATTATATGCTTAACATTAACCAGTTCCACCCACTTAAACAGCCCATGCCTTCAATCAAGCCCCCAGCTAAGCCCATTAGTCTTCATAAGTTATCACTATCAAACTTCATACGATATTATATTGCTTTGAATTACTTGATCAAATGACTACTCATTCTCTGATGTATTATGTATATAGTTGTGGTAGATGATTTGCTTTATCCTTCATTTTACTCTTTCCTTTCTTTTTCTTAGGGGTGGTCGGTACAGTATAGATTGAACGTTCTTTTGCGTTATTGAAAAAATATAGTGAATGTTATGTTTTTTTTTGGTAAAAAAATATCAATACCGATGTTGTATTGAAGCATTCAACATTTTGGTTTTCGGCATAAAAATATTCACGAATGAGACATATAAAATATTGCTAACATACCATGTTTCGGTATAACATACTTTTATGATATATATTGGACATATTATTTTACATAATTTTCGGTATATTGTAATTTTCACAGCATACCATACCAGTATACCATACTTTGGTCGGTATATTGCGGTATCTGAAAATTGATAGTTACTGTATCGAAATCTTTTGGTATCGTGTTGTAAATTATAATATGCCGATACTTTTAATATTTTTTCTATATAATAAATACGGTGTACCAAATTTCCAGTATCTTTACTCAGCCCTATTTTTCCATAAAGAACAAATCCCCGTTTCATCATTTCCTCCCGGTCAGATGGGTATCTTCTAGTAAAGAATAATTTGTAGTCCTTAATAAGAAAATATGTCTTTATATTATAAATTGTAATATAAAAACATATTTTCTTAAATAACCGAGATTATCGTTTGATTTGGTTTGGTTATACCAAATTGACACTCTAATTACAATACTTGTTTCAATTCACTCCCCGTAGTATTCATTAGGGGTGTAACGGTTTGGTTCGGTTCGGTTTTTTATGCATTTTAGAAACCGAACCAAACACATAGAAATGGTTCGGTTCGGTTCGATGTGTTTTTAAATATCGAAACCGAACCGAACCGAACCGAACCGAACCGCTTATAAATGGTTTGGTTCGGTTCGGTTTACGGGTTCACCTTTTTATTTTATTTTTATTTTTTAAATCCTAAATAATGCAAGAATAATAGTTTATAGGATGTCACTCGTTCCAAACTCATAAGTATAGAGTTGTTACTCACTTCTCTTCCTTTGTATAGATTAGAATTGATATTAACTTAAATCTAATATCTAAATCCAATAACATTCTCATATAATAAAGACAAATATTAAATAAAAAAATAAAAAATAAGATATTGTTTCGGTTCGGTTCGAACCGTTCAAAAATTCTTAAAATCGCGAACCAAACCGAATGTAAACGGTTCCTAAAAAAATAAATCGAACCAAACCGCGAAGCCGAACCGAACCACATTTTTCGGTTTGATTCAGTTCGGTTTGATCGGTTTCGTGGTTCGGAGCGGAACCACTTACACCCCTAGTATTCATGAATCTATTTTGTTTCTATTACATATTTTGTAGTAGAAGTATGGGTGAAAATATATTGTTACATAAACTTGTCTCAATCGTTACCCTTTAAGCACAGACATGTTAATGTAGACCAGCCATGCTCTGTTTTCCCATTCCAGCTCAACAAATTTTCTTCCAGTACAAATGAAGTGCTAACAAGTCCAACTATTTAGGATCAAGAAGTTGTCCACGTTCCTTTTTAGGGTGCTTTACTTCTATCAATGTAATATTTATCTCTCTTATATAGTTTATAGACTATTGTATAGAAATAATATTTATACATGGCACATTTTGAATGCAATTTTTCTTATTATAGTATATATATATATATATATATATAGTCATCCACAAGAAAAGTTGTTTTGATCTTACCTCAAACGCCTATGAAAAAAAGTTTATTATAAGTATGTTCCAAAATATTTATACAATTTGTCACGTATATATATTTAAATTCATTTGAATTTATATTAAAAAAAATCGAAATGTTTCTTATCTTTTCTTGGCCTGATAAAAAAAAAGTTCGACGTAAATAAAGTTTTCGATTGAATTCAATTTGAATGAAGAGGGTAATTTGTAGACTTGTACATAGTTACACGTAAATAAAGTTTACCGAGATTAGTTTTTTTTTTTTTTTAAATTGTCAGCTAATAAAATGTTGTTGATAAAAAATAATAAATCATCAATTTAAGAATGTGGTAATATTTGTTTCTACCAGTTCTCTTCAACCAAAACCAAATTTACCAACTTCTTATAATACATATCGATTAGATAAAGTTTTTCAATACTCCTACACAAATTGGTTTGTGTCAATTTGTGAATTCTAGACGAAATCAAATAGCAAACGAACAAAAAAAAAAAGAAAAGTCTCGGTCGTAAAAACGAAGTCCCTGTCGGTCCCGATCAATTTTTAATTGACAAAACAAGTCCTGATAGATAGCGAAAAATTCCCAGTAGTAAAAAGGAAGTCTTTGTCAGTCTCGGTCAGCTTTTAATTGATAAGACAAGTTCCGATATACAGCGAAAAGTTCAAATCGTAAAAATGAATTTACTGTCAGTCTTTGTCGGTCTCGATACATAGCGAGAAGTCCCAGTCGCATAAACAAAGTCTATGTCGGTCTCTATCGATCCCGATCCACTAGTGAGAAGTCTTGGTCGTAAAAATGAAGTCTCTATTGGTCCCTATCAATCTTGGTCAACTTTCAAATGAAAAGGTCTCGATATAATTAAACGTCTCTAGTAGGACCAATCGAGACTTGTATAAATAGAAAAGACATCATCGTTACCCGTCACCATTCATTTCTTGATCTTTGTTATTGTTGGGAGATGATTCAGTCGCTCCTCAACTTGTTGGGAGATAACTCAGCAGCCCAGTGCTCTGAATATTTGCTGAAGATTTGAAGATCCCAAAACCCTACTTTGAACTGATGAACCATTCAGTTGTAATGTGTTGTTCTGTCTCTAAGTTTCAGACTCAGTAGACACTCTTCATTTGGTTCAGGCGCTCAGTAGATTATCTGCTTCATTACCAGAAGAAGAAGACTCAGTGATCTTTGGACTCGGCGAAGCGATATGCGAAAGGGAGTCGGTGGACCCGAACTCGGCGGGAGTAGTTCATCGAACTCGAGTTGATCTTCGGTAGAGCCGACTCGGCGGGAGCATGCTCCGAATATAGATCGAACTTAACAACGGTTAGACAATCTTCTAAGCTCGCGAATTTACCAAGTCAAATCAGCGAGTCATACGAGGAAGAGAGAAGTCGACTTCATATCTACCTTGAAGTCTGTTCTGTCTCACCTACTTTCTTTAGCCCGACCAATGACGAGCAGCCAGCTGTCCACTTTCTGATTAAAGCTGCAAGTCAACAACTTTCCAGAAATGGAGGGAAAGTACTCTGCCACCATTCTTTAAAAGAGCCGTTAGCTACCCAAAAGAGAGAGACACAAGGATCGTCGTCTCCAACGGATCTATCCTCGTCTCTGCTCTATAAATAGAGGGATACAATTCAAATTAACATACACGACACAGAGAAATCCAAGAACACAAGAGAATTCACGAGCAACTCTAAACGACCTAAGTCTTCCACAACAAGTTCAAGAGAAATCTCCAGCGAAAGACGACATACCTGCTCATAGGGAACCAAGCTGAACCCGAGTATAAAGCCTCTTGTATCCAAGCGACTGAATACGAACCCAAGTCCATACTTAAACTGTTCGTCGCTCTAGAAGCCACTTTCTCGTTCCCTATCCCTCTAACCTAAGCTCAGCAGATCTTATCTATAGCTTAGAACGACGGAGTTCATCTTTGAACTGATCCTTATTGTAAAGGACTCCTTCATAGTTGGAGAGTTTGTCAAACACTTTAGTTTTATCCTTTGTAAACTGAGACTTGCTCAGTATAAATCTCAAGACCAGTGTTTGTCCGAGTGTACAAACCGGACCGAGACATCTCGAGTATAATACATAGCTTCCTGATCTTTCGGGTTAGTGGACGTAGGATTGTTAGATCCGAACCACTTTAAAAACTGCCTGTGTTTTGTGTTTGTTTTTCTGTCTTAACTGTTGTATTGATTACTGTGCATATTGAAAGTATTTCTAAAATCATTCAACTGGGTTTCAGCTAAGCTTAATCGATCGCACTAACACACTGAAACGGTTTTATTAAAAATATTTTCTAAACTCAACTGAATTTGGGCCTACACATTTCCGCACTATACTGAACTTCAGCTGAACGGTACTGAATTCTGACTCAAGTCAGCTAGCAGGCCTCAATGAAGCCAGCCACACGATCCTAAACAGCTTATTTGGTCTACTGAACTTGTTCTGTACGGCACCTTCTGAAAAGGACTGTTCGTGTTTAAAGTTGAGAAATTGTTTTCAAATGTATTCACCCCCCCCTCTACACCTGAACGTTTAATCTCGGGACCAACAATTATTTTGAGAGAGAAAATGATGACATCTTTCGACCGTAAACACCAACCTTTGACCGGAACCACCCACTTACAACCGGAACCACTGACTTTTGACTGGGACTTCTAGTAGCCCTGATCTATGCAATTTTAATTTTTTTTCTTTAATTTTCATTTATTTTTCAGCGACAAATATGAAATCCAGTAAAAATCGCCGGCTTTCCTCGAGCTTAAACGGGTCTTGATTTAAGTTTTTGGATCAGTAAAATTAAGTCCTTGTGATCTCTACACTAAGTCCCTATCATGAAGGGGTCTTGTTTGTAACGATCGGGACTTCGATCGGTCAAAAACTCACTAGAAACTTGGTTGAAATGAAGTCCCTGTTATGATAAGGACTTCTGTGAACTGATAAGGACTTGTGTGAATCGACCGGGACTCCGGTTGAAAACACGATGCCACGAAACATTTTCCACGAGAAGTCTCTATTGTGACCAGAACTTATGTTAACAGACAGGAAAAACAAGCTAGTAGATTTTTAGATCTAGCGAATTTTCACGTTGTGTATTTTAGGGCTCGAATTTAGTTCTTGAATCTTTACTTTTAAATTTTGGTTCTGGATGTTTTGCTTTCGAATTTAGTTCTTGAATTGATGTTTTTGAATTTTACGGATGTTAGATCGACAAAATGGTCACTTCTTGAAGATGATTTAATTACCATAAGAAGTCCTGTTGTGGCTGACACTTTTATTAACCGACAAAGGACTTCATCATATAGAAACATTAGAAAACAACGTCCTTATCCAATGACGGAGGCTGACCGAGGCCCGACCGAGACTTTTTTATAGACAAAGATATTAGTTTATTTTAGTTCATCTTCATCGAATGAAGTGTAAGGATCGACTTCTTCGAATAGTTTGACTCGACATTGTCCGACTCTTCGTGTGTAGTTTCATCCAGTTATTTACGAATGTCGTGCTGCGAAATAACGAATCTGGACCCGAATTGCTCAATAGGGTCGGTTGTGTTGATTGTTCGATCAAGCGTAGGGTTTTGGAATGCACAACAAATCTAGTCGGTTTGTATTTGTGTATTGGAAACACGGATGAGATCCATATTGGTGGGCAAGAAAGACTCTAAACATCCGACTAGAACATGATGAAACAAACGTAATAAATCTCATATTCCAGTGAAAGCGCGGAGGAATTGAGATTTTCTTGGATAAAGCGTAGTAAAATATGGATGCAAATACTATTGACCGGAATGAAGATAACTCGTTCAACACCGCCTACATATTCTGACATATTGTCGAATCGCCCCATAAATTTGATAATAATAGGGATGCTTTCCTCTTTTTCTCTTGTGGTTAGAATAATATTGAAGGAAGATGAAGATGAATGGTTAATCACTCCTTCGTAGCCTCGACTCTATTAATGAACGAATTGGTGACAACTTTATGTAGAAACTCTTCCAAGTCTCGGTAGAAAGTCGATAGGTACCGACCAAGACTTCTGGTTTGATTTGACGTGATGAGACGTATCATTAGTCTAATTAATTCAATTTATAGACAGGGACGCGATCGGGAATTAAAAAATTATTTGATCAAATACTGGTCAAATAAAGTAGACTGAGACTTTGATTCGGCGACTGAGACTTGGCAAATTATTGCTTCAAAAATTATTCCTAGCAAAGTTGACGTGGACTCTGTAAGGGTGACAGAGACTGGATCGAAACTTGACAAGATGGGACTGAGACTACAGAAATGATTTGACAATTCAGTTCTTTCATTAATTCGACTAAGACTTTATTTCAGCGACAGGGACCAAATAGGGATCGACATGGACTTGGAAAGTCAATTGTTTTCCCATAGTCGACTAAGACTTTATTTCAACGATCAAGACCAGACAGTGATTTGGAAGAAAAATTGACGATATATTATTTTCGTACAGTCGTCAGAGACTTTATTTTAGCTACCGAGACCCATCAAGACCTCATTTGTCTCGAAATAAATTGAAACATATTATGTCAATCATTAAGGATAAAAAAATACGAAAGTTTTACACGTTTTCCAATCATTAGTGCTAACACATCTAGAAAAAAAAGTAAGGGTAAAATAGTAAAATTAAGTATAATGGGTATGAATTATAAGATTAGGGTAAACTTGATTTTGGGATAGTGTAAATGAGCATTTTAGAAATCAAGAATCATATATAGATTGTAAAATTGATTCTTTTTTAGTTTTTGATTATTTATGCTAATTTTCACAAAATGTTCTTGATGTGCTTGATTTCAAATTTAATTAATAATATTTAAAAATAATTTTATGTTTGGAATCTAAAATAAAATTACTAAATCCTAAAGAATTAAAATTATGTTTGTCTAAATCCCATGCAGTCCAAGATTTTATTTGTATTTACATCATTTCATGCAAGATAAATCAATCAACATTACAACGTATCTTCAGTAGTTTTGTTTTTATCATAACATAAAGTTTGTGTTTGCGTTTACGAAAATTTTTATACTTACATATGCATATGTACGTACTAACTACCACACATGTGAGAACAAAACCTACTTTTAACTTAATGCAAAATGACAACAACATTACAAATTACCATTCCCCTCAGAAAATGATAAGATTAGCAACAGTAGTCATTTTTTTTCAACAAGAGAAACTATGGCTGCTAAGTGCTAACTGACGAGCACACGAAATGATTTTTTTTTCTTAAATAGTGAATTGGGGTTAGGAAATGATTAAAAAATTACTTAATTTCATACTACAATATAATCAAACTGACTCAAATAACATTATCTGTTGACTTTCAAATTAGCTAAAATTGAGATCAGTTATTGTGTTTGACAAAAGTTTCAGTTATGGTCCAAGTTTATTTTTAAAAACCTCGGTTAGTAGTGAGACTTTTTATAAGATTTTGTATATTCGTATATTTGTATCGATTGAGAATGACAAGAACTTGATTCCAACTTCCATGTAGATTGATAGAATGTGTATATTTGTATCTTTTAAAGTGTTTTTTTTTCATATATATTATATATAATATATATCTATTTGCTGACCCCACTTTGAACCTTTTGATCCACTACACAAAATTTGTGGCTTCATCAATGCAATTTTCATTTATCATGTCTCAAACAGACCGGAATGTGTAAGATACTTTAAGTGAGAACTAATAAGTCTGAAAATGAAAAAAAATAGGAATAGTTTATTCACGTTAATTATACTTTGTGTCTTTAACGTGGTTATTTTATTTTTGTTAATTCTTTTAATATTATCTCAAAGGGTCCGTTTGGTTTGCACGGATTCTGCTTTGGGAAAGTATTCTTATTCCAAATTATCAAATTCTAATGTTTGGTAAACTCTGGAAAGTAATCAGATTCCAAAAATTTAAAATCCAGTGTTTGGTTAAATTTTAATAAATTCAGGTAAAGTAATATGAATCCTAAAGATAAGGAAAATATCTGCATATTCAGGGATTCTTTTTCCCCACTATAATTAGGTATTCTTTTTCCATTTTACGGGATTTCTACCATCGATTCATCGTAAACTCAAAACAATTTTCACAATTAACTCACGCCTCTTCGTATCCGCCGACGCCCTCATCCTCTTCCTCTCATGGAACCTCTCCGTCATCTCTTGGCACGAATTCGAATCGGCGGCGGCTTCCTCCTCATCTGGGTGGCCGAAAATGTATGCCTCCGTGCTTATGGGGGCGGCATTTTTCTAGGACTGCGATTTTAGGACGTCAAGCGAACGGTTGATGAGGCCGTCCCGATCGACGTGCTCGTTTGCAATCAAGGAGTGTTGGTGCCACAAGAATTGGAGGAGCAGGATATGGAGGAGATTAAGTTCATAATCGATGTAAATTTGATTGGGACCTTCCACTTGATCAAGGATGCTTTGCCGAGATGAAGAAGAGTCGGGCGAGAAAGGGCTCGGCTGGCCAGGTATAACAAACTCAATTGCTAATTCACTTATCCTGATATAAAAGTCATGCTTCTTTGTTTATGTGTCAAAGTTGAGATTTAATGTGTTCTCTACTGTGTAATGTATGTATGTAGTTCAGGTGATTGGTTAGTTTATGAGAGTTTGGTGAGCTGTTCGATATGTATACCAGACAACTGGTATTTATTTAATTGTTTAATCTGTGGGGATGTTTTTAGATGGGTTTCGTGATGAAATCGATTACGATTTTCTGGTTTTTATTGCTATCTTATTTTCTAGTTTTTGAATCTATGATCTGCGATTTTAGGAAAAAATATTTGGGCTAAGAGATGCAAAGAGAGAGGCAGAGGCCGCTTTCAATGGAGAGCCTCTCGTCTCTTTCAATGGAGCGCACCTCATCGTCTCCATCTGTTTATTTGGGAAGAGTTAGCCGTAGGTTATAGGTCATGGAATTTAAAATGTGTGACCAGTATTCTTAAGATAATTGTTTGTTGTTTAGAGAATATTTAAGTTTTCAACTTCTATAACAAAATCTAATGACAAAGTACTCAAGTTGAAGACATCTGGAATTTTGGGGTAATATGATGTTCTGTTTTGCATTTTCTCAGTTTTTAATCTTATTACGGGTTTTCAATTTAATAATAATAATTATTATAAGTAAATTAAATAAATAATTTCTTAAAATTCAATTCAGAATCCGTATAGTTTTGTGTTATTTCCAAACACTGTCAAGTAATTTATTTTCCTCGAATTCATATTGTTGGGTGATGATTCAATCCTCAGCATGATCATACTTGTGGGAAATGATTCTATCTTCTATACTGAATCAAGTTCAGTAGCCTCGTGCTCTGACTGTTGAGAAGATTTGAAGATCCCAAAACCCTATCTGATTGGTGAACCATTCCTTTGTATTCGTATTTGTCTCTGAGGTTTCAGACTTAGTAGACACTCTGCTCTGGTCAAGGCGCTCAGTAGATCATCAGCCTCAGCACCAGTGTAGAAGACTCAGTGAATACTTGGACTCGGCGGGAGCGATATGCGAGAGAGTCGGTTGAGCCGAACTCGGCGAGGAGTAGTTCACCTGGACTCGGAGCTGATTTTCGATAAGACCCTTCTCGTTGTCTATCTACCGAATACAAAATCGGACTCGGCATCGGCGACGATCTTACGAACTGTCCGAATCTTTTGATAAGCTATCGGTGTTGTCAAGTACGAGAAAGAGAGAAGTCAGCTTCGGTTGCCTCGAAGTTTGTTCTACGTCTCAACCACCACATCCACCTCGACAAATGACAAGCATACACGTGTCGTCTCACCTACTAAAGCTACAATCAACATATTTCCGTAAAAGGAGGGGAAAGGACACTTGTACCTACTACACAAAAGAGCCGTTTGCTACCACAAAAGAGGGAAAAGAAGAAGATCGTCTCCAACGGATCTATTCTTCTCTCCACTCCATAAATAGAGGGATCATTCAAGGATTGAAGTACACAAGCGCTAACGCGACGCCTAGAACACAAGAGAGCGTGAAAAAGAGCGAATTCCAAAGAACAAAGTCTTAGCAAGAACTTGAAGAACAATCTCCGGCGAAAGACTACATTCTAGCTCATAGGGAATCAAGCTAAACCGACATATAAAGCCTCTAGTATCCAAATCGACGTTACACGAACTCATAGCTTACCTTCGACTGTTCGTCGATCTAGAAAGCTGCTCTCATATTCCCTATCCCTCTAACCCTAAGCTCAACCGTTCTTATCTATAGCTTAGACGAAGGAGTTCACATTTGAAATCCTTATTGTATAAGGACTCCTTCATTGTTGGAGAAGTTTGTCAAACACTTAAAGTTTGATAGAATTGTAAGCCGGGACTTGCTCAGTATAATCCCCAAGCCACGGCTTTGTCCGGTGTACAAGGCGACCGAGACTAACTCGAGTATAATAAATAGCCTCGATCTATCGGGACGGTGGACGTAGGATTGTTGATATCCGAACCACTTTAAAAATATACGTGTCGTTTACTTCTTGTTTCATTAGTTTTATCGTGCATCCCGAACATCATATTTAAAATCGATTTAAGCTGTCTCGGTATTCGAACTTCTTATCTACTAAACTCAGACTTGCATAAAATGTTTTCCTCATTAAAACTGATTTGGGCCTACACAATTCCGCACACTGAACTCTCACCGATCGATACCGAATTCGACCTAGTCGGTTAGCGAGATCTCGACCGAGTCGATACTCTTTTAGCCTTTAACACGATTCTGAACGGTTATGCAGTGCCTGAACTATTTCAGTACGGCACCTTCCTGAATAGGACTGTTCGTGTTCGAAAGTTGAGAAATTTGGATTCAGGTGTATTCACCCCCCCTCTACACCTGAACTCACTCACGGGACCAACAATTGGTATCAGAGCAGGAGTTCTTTGACTCTTGTTATCTTTGAGGCTCGGTCCATTCGAACGGATCCAGGGAAAGCGTTTTTCACTGCATATCACTCTACATTCATATCATTATTCTTCATGGCTGATATGTCAGGTATAAGGATGGTACCTATGTTCTCGGTGGAGAACTACGGAGTATGGCGAGTCAGGATGGAAGCTCATCTGACATCCCTCCATGACATGTGATATGGGAAGTGCTTGAAGATGGACCTATCGTTCCTATGATTGATAGTGTCGTGACTCGGGACCAAGCTCAAGGAGGAGGAATGGTGGACCGGGAAGAAGATCCCCAAAGACGAAGTCTCTTCACTCCCGAAGAGAAGAAGCTTCACAATCTAGGCCGAGTCGCCGGGGAATGCTATACTAACCACCCTTAGTGATTCTTATCTTGGCGGGGTTCGGGAATGCAAGGCGCTAAAGAACTGCGGGATGCTCTTGCGCTGCGAGTCGAGGGACTCGAGAAGATTAAAGCCAACAAATTAGCGGCTGGAACTCCAAAAGGCTGGAAAGCTTGTCTCTCATGCCGGGGACAAAATCGAAGATCTAAACGTCGGATTTACCAATCGATGAATTCTATCAATGGATTGGGAAAGGCATTCAACCACCAGAGATGAATCAAGATTACGAGGGCACCGCCGGACGGACCATTGGACACCTTTTGCCACTTTATTGCGACATTCGATTTAGATGCTTGTGTCTCCCGACCATATCTTTTCGGAATTACAGGCAGAGGAGTATGAGTTCGACAGACCTCAAAAGAAAGGCCGAGAGTGAAGCGATACGAAGATTGACCATGCTTTCAAAGCTACGGTCGCCACAGCATCTCCCGCTACGAGCAAGACGACGAGTAAGGCCGAGCCTTCACTCACCGACCTACAAGAAGGAAGTCTAGCTCGGAAAGTACGCGCTTGCTCGCAGTGAAGTATCGGAAGGAGAAAGAAAGGCGTAGAAAAGCCGACCAAAGCATACCGAGATACAAAAGGTAAGTCGGAATATACACCTAAACGCGCTCCCGATACTCAATCTTACGAATGCGAAAGAAAGATGACTCAGCACCCTCAAGGGATAGTGCAACCAAAGAAGAAAAAGTCATCACTTGCTACAACCGCAAGAAGCCGGGACATTATCAGTATGATTGTCATGAGCTCAGTAGTGCTTGAACGCGCGCGCAGACGCAAGGCAAGGAGAGAGAAATTCACCCGGAAAAGACAATCCTACATAGGCTGGCGAAATCTCGGAGCGACTCGAAGAGATCGACTCCTTTATGGATTCATCGGCGATGAAGCGGCTTTCATGGCCTTAGAGCATGAAGCGAGATGAATCAACCGAAATGTGCATGATGGTAGGTGAAGAGGATGAGGTAAATTCTCATGAACCAGTTAACTCCTCTTCACACTGCACACACGACACTATTTCGGGTGCGAGATGGGAATTTGGACATCTCGACCGCATATGAAGATCTACTAGATGAACAAATTCGGATGAGTGCACGGCTCCGTAAGACTCTTCGGGGAGTTGGATACCCCGAAAGTGGAGAATCGGAGACTTTCTCGGGAGAGTCGAGGTTGTTCTGCGAGGCCGAAGGACTTGTGTTGAGACTCGGGGGAGGAGATAAACTCTCTCGATGGCCAAGTCTCGGCATCAAGAAGATCGGATTTCGGTCTTGACCAATGACTTGACTCGGAAAGATACCTTGAGCCGAGTTTACCGAAGCAAGAAGCTGTCGAGGACTTCGGGCCGAGCACGACGCATCTGAAGAAAAGTGATGATGTCCGGAGGAACCGATGACTGAGAGGTATATGGGCGCAGAGAAGAAATTGGAGGCTATGCTAGCAAGCAATAAGCCAAAGCACTACAAGGAAGGACTTGGATTCGGTCCCAGGAGCTTCCTCATCCGCCTCCGTACACTCGGAAGTACGGCTTGCCGATAGATTTGTTCGAGGGGAGACTATCAACGCAGATATACTTGAACCCCCTAGCAAAGAACAAACGAGAAGATGAAAGCACCTCATCCCACACGGCGAAGCATCTCGACAAGAAGATCAATGCCAAGAAACCCCGGTTCGATCGAGGGGGAACCAGGCAAATCAAACTTGGTAGATCGGTATGGACCTCCGAAGGCGACGCATCACCGCCGTATGGATCATATTACTATGAACCTATAGTCCGAAGAGGCTCCAAAGGTCGGGAAGAAGAAAAAGGTCGCACGAAGGCAAAGGTCGGCGGTCCACCCAACTCGGAAGATCGGGACTCCCCGAACCTCGAAGCCTCGGAAGTCGGGTGTGACCGATCCGGTGGTCGATATGTTGACTCCAGTGGAAAGAAAATGTCCGAAACCACCGGGGGTTGTTAGGCAGATTTGGGTTACTAAAACTAACATCTAAGGACCCAAAATCAAAAATAAAGGGTACCGAATATAATTACATTTTGCGGGTGCGTAAAGACCCGTGGTATGTGGACAACGGATGCTCAAGACACATGACATACCAAAGGAGTCTGCGAAGATTTATAACACCGAAGAAGGACCCGAGTGAGTTCGGAGACAATGCAAAAGGCTATACCGGGAGGATATGGAACACTTTCGGCATTGGAACGCGCCAACGTTCCAAGAGTATCATATGTTGAAGGACTTGGACATAATCTTCCCTCTCGTTAGTCAATTTTGTGATAACTCAAATAGAGTGATATTTGGCGCTTGGTTTACGTGATGTTATTGATAAATCCACGGGGAAAACAGTGTTATCGGGGTTCGCGCGAAAGAACATATATGTGGTGGCCGGAACTCAGTTGAACTCGAAGCTTGCTTATTGGCGAAGAATGACAACCGCACGGGGTGGCTATGGCACGAAGACTCAGCCATCTCAACTTTAAGACGCTCAACAAGCTTGCAAGAGACACTCTAGCAAGGGAGGCGCCGAATGAAGTATTCGGCCAAAGACACTCAGTGTGAAGCATGTCCGAAGGGAAAGCAAACAAGGAATCAAAATCCTCCGGGTTCCATCGCCTTCCACGAGATGGAATCCTTCGCCGCTACATATGGATTTGCTCGGTCCAGTCTCCCCGGTGATGATCGGAGGCGAGAAAATATGCATTAGTGGTCATAGATGACTACTCGCGCTACACATGGGTCATATTCATTGCCAACAAGTCTAACGTCAAAACAGAGTTACCAACGCTTACAGAAAAAGCTCGGTGTCGAGAAGAACACCAAGATCGGAAAAATACGTTCGAGAGGAACCGAGTTCCTTAATTCCATGGTAAAGGAGTTACCAAAGCGAAGGAATAGAGCATGAGACTTCACTGCACGCACACCTCGGCGGAATGGAGTTGCTTTGAACGAAAGAACGAGAACTCTAAAAAGAGGCGGCTAGGACTCTACTCGCGAGACTCAGGACTCCCGACCAAATTACGGGCGGAAGCAACGGATCCGCATGTTATACTCGAGAATAGATCTCTCCCGACAAAGCAGGCATAAGAGAACACCATATGAACTATGGAACGGCAGGAAGCCTTCTCTATCTTATTTCCATATTTTTGGTTGTTCATGCTTTATTCACAATAATGGGAAAGATCGGTGAAGACTTTTGATAGCAAGTCGGATCGGGGAGTATTCTTAGGATACTCTCGGGTCACAAAGCTTTCGAGTATTCAACTATCGGACTCTTTGCGTGGAGGAAAGCCCTCATGTTGTTTTTAACGAGTTTTGCTACGAAGACAGGAGCAATAACTCAAATTCGAATACGAGGACATCGGGAAGCGGCTATAGGATCTAAGCTTAAAAGAC
Source organism: Lavandula angustifolia (assembly GCA_028984105.1). Lineage (NCBI taxonomy): Eukaryota > Viridiplantae > Streptophyta > Magnoliopsida > Lamiales > Lamiaceae > Lavandula > Lavandula angustifolia. The sequence continues at coordinate 22,924,361 of CM054812.1, read as the reverse complement.
AAATGCGAAAAGATCCGGCTATGTTGGGATGATGATTCGGACGAAGAAGCGAAGACAAATCTCCCGAATCTCAACCCGCCGAGCAAGTAGCGAGCAGATTGATTCTCCCAACGGAATCAATCCCGGGTAACTTCAGTCGATGAAGAAACCATTGAGGTAATCGAGACCAACACTACTCGAGAGCAACACCTCGGGGGGAACGTCCAGTAATGTTCCCGAGCTGAATGCCCCCCGAACCCGGTGACTCGAGAGGCCATACTCTTATTCTTGAATTACTTCAATCTCGGAATAGTACAACTGAAATGCCTAACTCACCTACTATACGTGTTGAACAAGTTTCGAGATGAAGAGTTGAAACATCGTAGATCGTGGCTCGATGCTCACACCTCTTGATTTAATCATTGGAGATCCTTCGGCAAATGTCAAGACAAGTTCCGGATTACTCAAGGAGAAAGCGCATTATTTTCCCCGCTTCTTGTCTCCGAAGAGCCTCGGACCATTGAGGATGCACCGAAAGATCTTGGCTTGGACCATTGCTATGCGGGAGGAGCTGAATCGGTTCACGAGAAACGCAGTATGGGAGCTTGTAGGACAGACCCGGCATCAACATGTCATTGGAACCAAATGGGTCTTCAAAAACAAGCGAGATGAAAACAACGTTATAGTAAGGAACAAAGCAAGACTCGTGGCTAAAGGCTACCTTGCCAAGCCGAAGGGATAGATTTCGATGAGACGTTCGCTCCGATTTGCAAGGTTGGAGGCAATTAGACTATTCCTAGCCTACGCAACACATCAAAGATTGGAGTTTATTAAATGGATGTGAAGTCTGCGTTCCCGAATGGCGTCTTGAAAGAAGAAGTCTATGTGGAACAACCGCCCGGCTTTCAGCAGGGACATCAAGTATATAGACTCAGAAAGGCTCTATACGGGTTAAAACAAGCACCCAGGGCTTGGTACGATACCCTGTCTGAGTTTCTTCTTCAGAAAGGTTTTCAGAAAGGCACAGTAGACCGCACTCTATTCAGCATTCGACTGGAAGAAGACTTATTACTTGTGCAGATCTACGTGGATGACATTATATTTGGATCAAAGAATGTCATCATGTGTCAGCAATTTGAAAAGATGATGAAGAATAAGTTCGAGATGTCGATGATGGGTGAAATGAACTACTTCCTTGGTTTTCAAGTCAAGCAATCTGAAAAGGGAACGTTCATCAACCAAGGTAAATACACTCGAGACCTCATCAAAATATTCGGCTGCACATCCGGCAAATCAATCAAGATCCCGATGAACACGAATATGAAGATAGATCTTGATAAAGAGGGAGTATCGGTAGACCAAACGGCGAATACCGTGCTATAATTGGGTCTTTATTATATCTAACGGCCTACTCGTCCCGACATAACTTATGCTGTAGGTGTCTGTGCTCGATTTCATGCGAATCCCAAGCAAAGTCATATGGACTCAGCAAAGAAGATTCTCCGCTATCTACGAGGAACACCGACATGGGTTTGTGGTATCCGGTGATGATAATATTGAACTAACTGGTTATTCCGATGCCGACTATGCGGGGATGTAGAATAGACCGAAAATCAACTTCGGGAACATGTCGGTTCCTTGGCGAGCAAGCTAATCTCATGGTTTTCAAAGAAACGGCACTCGGTAGCCACGTCGACTACCGGCCGAATACATGGCTGCTAGAAGTTGTTGCGCCCGGGATCCTTTGGGCGAGGCAGTGAGAGACTATGGCGTCATTCGAGAATGAAGTGCCGATTTTGCGGCATGACGGTACAGTGCTATTGCAATCACTCGAGAACCCCGTACTTCACACGAGATGCAAGCACGTGGACATCGGACATCACTTCATTCGTGACAATGTCGAGAAAAAGGATATCGGGGATGGAGAAGATCCATCTTCCGACAAGCAACGGGCCGATATACCGACCAAGCCTCTAGCGAATCCGATTCGAGAGAACTTTCGGTAGAGCTGGGTCTGTTGGACCCTACCGACCCCGACCAGTAAGAGGTTTCGGGGAGAGAGACATTTCAAGAAGGGGGAATGTTCACTCTCGGTATTGAATACATTCGATGCGTAGAGAGACGAAACCATCTACACGAGGTATCGATTGACTACTATGTTCGGTGACGAGGTTTGCGTATCTCTACTCGGTAGTAATTTAATACAACGGTACCTTGCATTTATGACAAAGATTCAGCATGACATTAATATCTTTTGGTTTGTCTTTATTATTAACGGCTCACATTTAATGCACGACATTCCATACACAAGTTTCTTTGAACTCGCACGCATTTAATGCATGTATTTTCAAGCGATTACTACTTAGGCTATTTTACAAGCGGCTTTGACTTAGGCGACTTTTGTGATCATTGCCTATTTTATAACTTCTAATCTTAACCGTCCATATCATAAAGCAAGTTTAAATTGAGCCTTGATCGAAAACCGTTCATCTTCATATTTGATATATATATTCGATCATATCTTTGAAACCGCCATTAGCATACTTCATAACTTTCAAATTCGAAAAATCCGAGATCTGCATACGCAATCCTTACTTGCAACTTCATTCTCAATCTTATCTCGAATTTTATCTATTGGTATGCTTATATACGTTAATGTATTTATTATATTTTTCGGTATCGCATTGTAAAGCATCGATCTATCCAAGAAACGTGTCGATTCATTTCTTGTAACGAGTACTATGGCCGGTGCGTACGTCAGTTCTCCCGACAAGATAGAGGAAATCCTCGGCAAGGGCCATATCCGGTGCGAACCCGGTCATGGAGTTCGACGCGTGCGAGCTCGAGTACATGGACGAAATCTTCACATATTCGAGGAAATCCGGACTTGAGGAGTTTCTATCGAGGAAGCCGACCTTCTTCCTTCCTCGACAAGTGGCGGAACTATATCCGAACTCCGGCTCGGTTGGAGGAGACATTACGCGAGGTTATTTGTTAACACCATTGATGACGCATCGAAGATACTCTGAAGCGAAGTCTATTAAACAAGCGGCGAAGAAGAGCTTCAACCTCCCGTCCGAAGGTGTCGGCACCTCGCAGGGTACAATGACGACGCCGTCGACACATACCTCTCCGTTTTTCGTGGCAAGCCCACAACCTTGAGCAGGCATTTCCGAAGAATGCCATGCTACCCGCGATTCGAGCACCGGCGTACATCGTCACTCAGTGTTGACGAGCCGGCCGGCTCTTTCGATCGGGTCTCCCAGGCCCAAGATCCATATGATGATGGCGATTTATGGCTTGCGTGAAAGTCAGTTGGACCGACTTCTTTGTTCGCGAATATATGGCTTCGGGCGGCCAAGTTCGACAAAACTACGCGAACAACGACCGCAAAAGGAAAGCTTCTCTACGGACTTAAATTGTCGGTCATGACGAGGATTTACTGCGGAGGCCGAGATCACATATGACAAAGAAGGAATATTTTAATGTGAAGAAAATCCGCTTTCACAACAAGTCCACGGCCCCGCATGATTGGTTCGGGACCGGCCGTGAAGCTCCGGCCATCTAAGCCTCGGCGGGCGACTCCTAAGAAAAGGACACCTCCGGCAAAATCACCTAAGGCACCAGCCAAGAGGTTGAGGAAGGCCATCTTTGGATACACCTTGAACCGGGAGACTACTGCGAAGTGGCTCTTGAACCAACTCCTATTCGGCCACTACGGTTGGTAGATGAGTCTTCCTCATACGAGAAGACCAGAGTCGGTGGAGAAAGCCGTCTCCACGGAGGAACAAGTTCAAGAGGAACGAGGGAGAGGCTACGATGCCCAAAGCGAAGAAGTCCAACGTCCGGATAGCCCTCTCTCTCGTGCCTCCGCTCGGCGATCGACCACTGCGACCACCGGGCCGACTTCGTTGATATCGAGTCGGATTACGTGTCTGCGAAGAGACTCTCGGGATGGAAGCGGCGGTTATTGTCTCCAGAGCTTCCCGAGAGATCATCCGGTTCATTCGAGCTTGCGACCATTCGAGATTTGCTCGTCCTAGCCAAGTCGGCAAGGCTCCATATGATCCTACGCTTTCGGGGAGTGGCCTCGGCTTCAACGCCTTGTTCTACACTACTCCCTGTCGGCGGCTACACTTGGAAGAACCGAGATTGCGTGAGGAGATAGGCTATTCGAGCACGAGAACCTCAATACGATGGAGAATCTAAGGGCAGCCATGCTTGCAATCATTGTTGATCGGCGCCAAGCGGTTGGCTCGCCGCCCCCGAATGGGTCGACCACGGCGGTCGGGACCCGCTGATGATTCGAGCCACGGAAAGCACGATAAGGGACATCCACGGGACAAGGATACCCCATGCGAAGAAGCGGCACCACTCGGTATCCTTGGGCACGAGAAGCCTTCGGCCGGTGTCTCATCCTCGGCGCGCTGCTCGGCTCTGTTCAAGTCGACATACGAGGGGCGCCCGGCCCATCCGCCAAGAAATCCCGTTCGGTTGCCAAAGCTCTAACCGCACAAGGAGTTAAAAATCGGGAATTGGCGAAGGCGATCCACAAGGTGTGGAAGAAGTACGCATTGGCCACCAACTACGAGCCCAGTCGGGGTGAAATCCGGCATCTCTACATCGGTCGCTCCCGGTGTCTCCGCTCTCATATTTGAAGCATTGGCCCGGCGGCAACGGCGGTTTCGAGACTCGGCTAAGGACAATTCGGGGAGGGACGGGGCCAAGCTCCTTGAACAATTTCGAACGCCTTGTCCGCTCATGCTGCGTCATTCACCGAGCAAGCCCAGGCCACGGAGAACGAGACTAGACCTCATTCAAGCGGTCGTGGAGGACAAGATCGGTGAGAAATTAGGCTGAGCGAAGTCGGAAGCCATTCTCTCTCATACGACATACAAGGACGCACTCATATCGAGAGGAACGAGTGCATCTAGCATTGGAGAAAGTGAATAGCGACTGGATGACTTGTCCATTTGTTTATCGAAGCTAGAAAAGAAGGTACTCATCCCAACCCCCTGTACTTGATGATGCCAAAAAGGGGGAAGGAAAGAAGAAGGGTGCGAGAAAGAAAGTGAAGGAAGTGAAGGAAAGAAAAAGAGTGCGAGAAGGCGGCTCCCACTAAACCTTCTAGACTGCGAAGGGGACAGCCTGCGAAGAAAAGAAGGGGGGCGAGAAGAAGAAATCTATTGCGACATTAGCAAAACTCGGTCTCGAAAACTCGAGACTCGGGACTCGGGTAAGGCCCGGGGGTGTTTCGGCTGCGAGCACACCGAAACCGGCCCAAGTGGCTCGAACCCCAGCCAGACTACTCGAGGCGGCCCGAGACTCCCAAAGACATTATTAAGGAGGTTGCTTGAGTACGCCGAACGGGCGGTGGAGGACTCGGAAGAAGAAGAGGCTCCTCTTCCACCACCCGGTTCAAGAAGGCGAGGGCAAACAAAAGCTTAAAATTCCAACCCCTCCCGGCAAAGCGATTAAGGTACATATCTGGCGAGGAGGAAGCCCCGAATAGGCTGCGGATGAGAGGCCGGCGAGAAATTGCGAGAGGCCGAAGCGGCTAACAAGCCAAAGTCTAAGCCTGCTAAAGGAAAGACTAAAGCCCCATCCGAGAGGAGGAAAGAGAAGCGCTAGGCGCACGAAAGGCGGTACGTCCAAATCTAGATCTAGTACCCCTGCTTGAATCGGAAGAAGCCCCTCGGCAAGCCACCGATACACAAGGAGATGAAATCGAAGCCATATTTGATCCGATGAACGAGATATCTATACGAGAGGCGAGGAGGCAAGACGGTTCGGCCGCGAGACGAGAATTTGGAAGGCGGACCTTGAAGCTCGATGAAAAGGATGAAGAGGAGGCCAGGTGAGAGTGCCTTCTAAAGGCGATATTCTATACGGATACAGGAAATTCGGGAAGCCGGTGACCGAAATTTCAAAAGATGGCCAAGAACGAGATGAATGGATACCAACTCGAGCTCAATCAAAAATGGGAAAATGCGAAAATTGAGTTCATCAAGAGGAACTATTTTTGGAGGTTACAGTCCAACAGGACAAGGATTGAAGCTTACATGGAATGGATGTTCGCTGCGAACACGAACTCTACCCATTACCTCGACAAAGCCATATGCGAAGGTATAGAAGTCGGTGTTAGGGACCAGAATCATACCTCCACCGAGAAGATAGGATGACTCGGTACATTTTGGTACGATTGAAGGCGAAGTGAAGCATGCCGCGAAGAAAGAAAGAACTTGCTTTGAAGATGAGCCCAGCGATTTTGCGAGAATTTACGAAGCTAAGGGAAGATCACATACGGGATGTATGGAGTGCCGCTCCACGAAGATCGGACTCAAGAGTTCATGGACGAGAATCAAGAAGTTCGGTGGCCCTCCTCCTTAGATCTTTAGCTCATTCTCTTAGCATAGCAAGATTGTATGCATCTTGAATTTCTCTTATATTTATACAATCGATTTTGGCTCGACAACTACTTGTTGTCTATACGGCCGTGTTTGTTTTATGCTTTAACACTCGGAATCACCGAAGTGATTCTTTGGCTCACACTCTCTTTATTACATGTCGGTGATTGCTTTGATAGATTCCGCTGCTTTGTTTTGTTTGCAATGGGGAAAATTGTTACGTTTACCCTGTTTGCTTTATAGTCCAGAACCGATGGAACATCTCCACCGATCCTACTTGTAATATTTGTAAGGAGTTTTTGTTTCTATCACGTTTAGTGTTAGCATAGATGATAGGTTTTGGCATCATCAAATAGGGGGAAATTGTTGGGTGATGATTCAATCCTCAACATGATCATACTTGTGGGAAATGATTCTATCTTCTATCTTGAATCACGCTCGGTAGCCTCGTGCTCGGCATTGTTGAGAAGATTTGAAGATCCCAAAACCCTATCGATTGGTGAACCATTCCTTTGTATTCGTATTTATCTCCGAGGTTTCGGACTCGGTAGACACTCTGCTCTCCGGTCAAGGCGCTCGGTAGATCATCGGCCTCGGCACCGGTGTAGAAGACTCGGTGAATCTTGGACTCGGCGGGGAGCGGTATGCGAGAGAGTCGTTGAAGCGAACTCGGCGGGAGTAGTTCTTGGACTCGAGCTGATTTTCGGTAAGACCCTTCTCATTGTCTATCTGCGAATAAAAAATCGGACTCGGCATCGGCCGACAGTCTTACGAACTATGCCGAATCTTTTGATAAGCTATCAGTGTTGTCAAGTATGAGGAAGAGAGAAGTCAACTTCAGTTGCCTCGAAGTTTGTTCTGTCTCAACCACCACATCTACCTCGACAAATGACAAGCATACACGTGTCGTCTCACCTACTAAAGCTACAGTCAACATATTTCCGTAAAAGGAGGGAAAGGACACTGTACCTACTACACAAAAGAGCCGTTTGCTACCACAAAAGAGGGAAAAGAAGAAGATCGTCTCCAACGGATCTATTCTTCTCTCCACTCTATAAATAGAGGGATCATTCAAGATTTGAAGTACACAAACACTAACGCGATGCCTAGAACACAAGAGAGCGCGAAAAAGAGCGAATTCCAAAGAACAAAGTCTTAGCAAGAACTTGAAGAACAATCTCCGGCGAAAGACTACATTCTAGCTCATAGGGAATCAAGCTAAACCGACATATAAAGCCTCTAGTATCCCAAATCGACGTTACACGAACTCATAGCTTACCTTCAGCTGTTCGTCGATCTAGAAGCTACTCTCATATTCCCTATCCCTCTAACCCTAAGCTCAACCGTTCTTATCTATAGCTTAGACGAAGGAGTTCACATTTGAACCCAATCCTTATTGTATAAGGACTCCTTCATTGTTGGAGAAGTTTGTCAAACACTTAAAGTTTGATAGAATTGTAAGCCGGGACTTGCTCGAGTATAATCCCCAAGCCACGGCTTTGTCCGAGTGTACAAGGCGGCCGAGACTAACTCGGTATAATAAATAACCTCCCGATCTATCGGGACGGTGGACGTAGGATTGTTGATATCCGAACCACTTTAAAAATATACGTGTCGTTTACTTCTTGTTTCATTGGTTTTTCGTGCATCTTGAACATCATATTTAAAATCGATTTAACCGTCTCGATTCGAACTTCTTATCTACGGCCGAGACTTGCATAAAACGTTTTCCTCATTAAAACTGATTTGGGCTTACACAATTCCGCACACTAAACTCTCACTGATCGATACTGAATTCTGACCTAGTCAGTTAACAGATCTCAGCTGAGTCAGTACTCTTTTAGCCTTTAACACGATTCGAAACGGTTATGCAGTCGCTTCGAACTATTTTCGATGCGGCACCTTCCTGAATAGGACTGTTCGTGTTCGAAAGTTGAGAAATTTGGATTCAGGTGTATTCACCCCCCCTCTACACCTGAACTCACTCACGGGACCAACACATATTCCACATAATCATATTCTTTGACCACTTAATTTTCCTGAGTCATTTTCCGGATAATCATATTCCCCAGAATCTTATTCCCAGACAACTTTACTTTCCTGCGAACCAAACGAGGCCAAAGGGAAAACCAAAAGTAATTCAGTTGGAATTTAAAAGCGCCCAATCGACGCCATGTTATCCATTTCGTTCATAAAAAAGTGTCCCACAAAGAGCGCCGACGTAAGCCCAATGGCTACAAAATCTCCGTGCGGCGCCCGCTTCACAATTGATACGTGGGGCTCAACGCGTAGGAAAAATCTATCCTAGACCTGGTTCACAAATTAAGTTGTGAATCTTGTGGTAAAAAATTATTACTTCATATTAAATATTAAATATTAATGTATATATTTATGTAATAATCTTTTAATATAATTTAATAAAATAAAAAGAGAGAGAAAAGGAATGAAGAATGAGCGGCAACTTCTAACATTTCCCTCCAAACTGTAAAATGCTTCTTCCCCCTCTATTATGTGTCAAGTAGTCGAAAGGAAGCCAACTTAAAAGAAAAAAGAATTACACAAAAAACAAAAAATTGTTGGGGTGTTCTCGGATGCTCCTCAAGATCCACAATAGATATGTATTTAAATCGAAGCATTATTGTGTGTATGTTTGTGATTTATTAATTCAGAGCATGCTCTATATTATGAAATTTGAAAGTTTTTTTTCTTATTGCAAAAATCTTGAACTTTGGCACGAAAGTTCATCAAGAATAAATAGTTTCCCATCAGTTTTTGGTATCACTAGAATTTGATTTGGATATATAATTTTACTCATGTGTATATGTATTAATTTTTCAATTTTGTATTTTATACGAGCAGGTATGTCGGATTTCGACCTCAATAGTTTGAACCATGAGGGATTGAAAATTGATTATTTCGAAAAAAGTGGTATGATTATTGAAAACGCTCATATGCAACCGAGTTTGGATTTTGAAGGGGCCGACATTGATGTTGTGGATAAATCAATTTTGATCAATGAAAATGCTAGTATGCAAGAATCGACATAAGAACTACTGGATCCAAAGGAAAGTTAGTCGAATGGAACTTTTAAGGATCTAAACGAATGCTATGATGCATACAACGATTATGGTTATCTAAAGGGATTTAGTGTTCGCAAATCAAAGCAATATTATTTCCAGGGGACAAAGGATCCAAGAATTAAATGGTATTTCTGCTCATGTCAAATAGTTAAAGATGAAAAATCAGGTGGAGCTCAGGCTATGTACAATAAATTTGATGCCATAACTGATTGCAATGCAAGAATTAATTTTGAAAAGAGAGAAGATGGGATGTGGATAGTTTCAAGTTTTATTGATGAACATAATCATGTGTTGGCTTTACCACATGAGAGACATTTTCTAAAATCCCAAAGGCGCATTGCGAATCCGACAGGAATAGTTTTAGAGTCATTTGTTAATTCTGGAATGAAGCCGGTTGACGGAATTTCTTATTGATTGAAAAAAGTGGTGGTCATCAAAATGTTTCATTCATCCCAAAAGATGCTTACAACTATCTTCAATCAGTAAGAAAGACCAAAATGGAAGCAAGTGATGCAAATGGATTATTTTCTTACTTCAGAAATAAAAAAGAAGAAGATCATATGTTTGATTGGGATTTTCAATTGGATGAATGTGGAAGATTGGCGAACATATTTTGGAGAGATGGTAAGTCAAGGATAGATTACGATTATTTTGGTGATGTGATAAGCCTTGATACTACCTACAGAACAAATAAATATGGCTTAAAATGCGTAGTGTTCGTTGGAGTAAATAATCATTGGAGAAATATAATTTTAGGATGCGTTTTTTATCATGGGAGACAACAGAGTCATTTGAATGGTTGTTCAAAACCTTTTCGGGTTCAATGGGAGGGAAACAATCTGTAACAATGTTCACTGATCAAGCTCAAGCAATTATTAATGCAGTTCACAATATGCTCCCTAGTACTCGCCATCGTTTATGTCAATTGCACATTAGTCAAAATGCAACATCTCACATTGATAGTCTAAATGGAGACAAACAATTTTGGTCTCTCTTGCACAAGTATTACTCCAAATGTGATACTGATGAAGTGTTTGAGAAGATGTGGATGGAAATTAGAAAAATTAATGGGCAAGGTAGTAAATGGTTGGACCGGTTGTATGAGCTTTGCCACAAATGGAGCACTACATTCAACAATGATGTATTCAATGTTGGAATTAAGTCAACTTCCCACAGTAAGAGTACGAATCATGTGCTTAACGATATATCTGACTTCACTACTTCTTTATATGATTTTGTTGTTGCATTTGAGAAAAGGATTCTTAGTAAATGGAGAGAGAATGAGAGACATGATGATTTTTGTTGTAGTCATTTACGAGTTCCAAGGTCCAATGATATTAATCCATTGTTACTACATGCATCTCAAGTCTATACTCACACTACATATAAGTTGTTTGAGAGTGAAGTTAAGTCTAGTAGCTTAAGTTACAGCAGCATAAAAATTCGTGTTGGTCAATTTCCATTTACTTTTGAGGTTTATAAGAAGATAAAGCATTCGAAGGTGAAGAAGGTGTTTTTAGACATGCAAACTTTAGAAGTAAGAAGTACTTGTAGAAAGTTTGAATCAATGGGAATCTTATGTCGACATTCTTTGAGAGCTTTAGACATGAAAAATGTCAACACAATTCCGTAGCGATACATCATGACTAGGTGGCGGAAGGATGTAAAAGATTCAAATGATATTGTTAAGTTTTGGTCTAGCAACCAAGAGAAATAAATTAATAAGCCGGATGTCCTCTATAGTAACTGTTGGTCCCGAGATAAACGTTTAGGTGTAGAGGGGGGGGGGTGAATACACCTGAAAACTTTCTCAACTTAAAACGCGAACAGTTATATTCAGGAGAGTGTCTTGCTGAGCAAGTTCAGTAGACCAAATATGCTGTTCTGAATCGCGTGGACGAGTGACCGACTATCTCGAGGCACGCTGGGCGGCCGATGTCAGAATTCAGTACCGTTCAGTAAGAGTACAGTAGAGTGCGGAAATCTGTAGGCCCAATTCAGTTGAGGGTCGAAAACGTTTTTATTAAAACAGTTTCAGTACATTAGTGCAATCTCTTAAGCTTTGCTGAAACTCAGTTGAATGATTTTGAAAGATAATTTTCAGTATGAACAGAAATCAATGCAACAGTAAAAACAGAACACAACGATTTTAAAGTGGTTTGGATATCAACAATCCTACGTCCACTGTCCTGAAAAGATTAGGAGGCTATTTTATTATACTGAGTTAGTCTCAGTCGGTTTGTGCACTGGACAAACACTGGTCTTGAGGATTATACTGAGCAAGTCTCAGTTTACAAGTATCAAACTGAAGTGTTTGACAAACTCTCCAACTATGAAGGAGTTCTTTACAAGTAAGAACAGTTTAGGGATGAACTCCTTCGATCTAAGCTAAGGATATATTCAGTTGAGCTTAGGTTAGAGGGAAGGGAACAAGAAGGTGGCTTCTAGAGACACTTCTACCTTAGCCAAACACCCCCACACTTTGAGGTACTTATAGGAAGGTTTCCTTCCTTTCCACAACTCGTAAGGAGTAACATCCCTACCTTTTAGAGGTATTTTGTTCAATAAGTAGTTAGCCGTCAAAGCGGCTTCCCCACATGTTACGGGGCGGTCAGAACTTATTAACAAAGCGTTCATCATCTCCTTTAAAGTTCGGTTCTTCCTTTCAGCTACACCATTTGATTGAGGCAAATAGGGGGCAGTGGTTTGATGAATAGTACCACTTGTCTTACACAACTCTTCAAAAGGAGCTACATACTCTCCACCTCTATCACTTCGTACCATTTTGATTTTACAATCAAGTTGGTTTTCGGCTTCTGCTTTGAAGTTAGTAAAAGCTTCAATCGGCTCATCTTTACTCCTTAACAGATAAATAGTACAATACTGAGTGCAGTCATCAATAAAAATAATAAAATATATTTTTCCACCTCTAGTTTGCACAAACTTTAAATCACACACGTCAGTGTGAATGCGTTCCTTTCTACAGAATGAAATGGCAGTTTAGCCAATTTTGCTTCAACACAAACTTCACACTTGGTTTTGTTAAACTCATTTACTTTAAGTAGATCGAGATTAACTAATCTTTTTATAGCATTTAGATTAACATGTCCTAATCTACAATGCCATAAATCGGAACACTCAATCAAGTAGGAGGAAGTAACTTCATTCTCCTTATTTTTGCCCTCACGGGGCTCTTGGCGCAAGGCCATTACAGACAGGTTGAAAAGGCCCTCATAGAGGTAACCTTTTCCTAGAAACGTTCCAAATTTTGATAAAATAAATTTGTCCAACTCAAAAACTAGTCTAAAACCTCTCTTGACTAGTACAGAGTCGGACACTAGATTCTTCCGGATGTCGGGGACATGCAGCACCTCTCCAAGAGTAACGTTCTTGCCGGAGCTCAACCTTAGCACCACAGTACCATAGCCAACCACCTCAGATGAGGCTTGATTTCCCATATTGAGTTTCCTCCCTTGGCAACTCTAGTACTTGGTGAAGCGGCTTCGGTCACCACAAACATGTGTCGTGGCAGCGGTATCAATATACCACTTCTCTTCACTCTCCACGACATTAGCTTCTTCGGTGACAACGGGCGCAAGGTCGGCTTTAGTTATCTCCAACATGTTGTCTTGACGAGCCTTTTTCTTCTTCGGCTTATGGCAGTCCTTGGACATGTGGCCGGATTTGCCACAGTTGTGGCAATCCCCTTCAAAAATTTGCGGGCTTGCACCTTGCCCTTGCCTTTGGGGTTGTTGTTCGACGCCCTCTCTTGACAGTGTTGGAGTTGCTACCTTTCTCTCTGAGGTTGACTCTTGGTTCCACGGGTGCTTTGCCCTTCCCATCTCGAGTCCTCTTATCGGTCTCGATGGGGAGCTTGACAACAAGGTCTTCAAGCATCATTTCATTTCGCTTGTGCTTCAAATAGCTCTTGAAGTCCTTCCAGCTCGGGGGAAGCTTCTCAATCACGGTTGCCACAATAGAAGCATCTGGAAAAAGTATTCCTTTGGCGTGGCCGCATGGACAATGAGTTGAAACTCTTGAAGTTGCTCCATGACCGGTCGAGAGTCCATCATTCTGTAGTCCAAAAACTTGGCGACTACAAACTTCTTGGTTCCTGCATCGTCAGTACAATGTTTTCTTTCAAGTGCCTCCCAAATTGCCTTTGAGGTCTTTATATTTGCATATACACTGTATAGACTATCATCTAGTCCACTAAGCAAGAAGTTTTTACAGAAATAATCTGAAGTAAGCCAATTTTCGTAGGCTATGCGGACTTCAACATTCTCCTCATTTTCACTTGGAGGGGCGGGTGCGTTCTCCAATAGCACGGTTGTGAACCCCAATATTGTCAAGTAGAACAACATCTTCTGTTGCCATCTTTTGAAGTCGGCTCCACAAAACTTCGTCGGCTTTTCGACAGCGGGCAACACTCTAGACGAGTGCAGAAGGTGCCGTCAGGGTTGGGTTCGAACCCCCCACCACACCATGGTGGTTCACACTCCCAAAAGGGACATTACTCTGCAAAGCAGAAGACATAGCATTGAAGTTAAATGCCGAGTTAGTGTCATTGGCACGGTTAAGTGTGATTCTAGTGTAGGTGGCGGCAAGAGTTGGATTTGCAAAAGTCAGGGTCGGAACCGGGACAGACACCGGCGAGACCACATTGTCAGAGGAGGCGACAATGTCAGAGGTAGAGGAGATGGCGGCAACGGTGGCATTGTTGGTGGCAGAGGCAGCGTCGGATTGGGCAACAGAGGAGGAAGACATTTTTTCACTTTTCAGGTTATAACTCCAAGCAGCTTAGGTAAACTATTTCGTCTTACGATTGTTAGATTACAAGCTGCTAATACAGTTGGAAACAAACAAATGAGTCGGAAAAGTGAAAACACAACAGAATGTTTGAAACAAATCTTCGTCGAGTCAAGGATAGCCTCTATCCGCAAGATGAAGTACGCCCCGGTAGTGCTCTCGATTTACGGCATATCATCCCCAAAGATAAAAAGACGACGTCTCGAAGATTGCAGCACCGTAAAATCGTCGAGCTCCGGCAAACAGGACTTTCAGGCGGGGACATGAGCTGAAGAGCTTAAGACACTAGTATGTAGATGCAGAGAATATTTTTGTTGGTGTGTTGAAATGCCATGCAACTAGTCATATTTATAGGTTGTTTTGCTCAGGTGAACGGTTGGAGCTACGAATTAAGGCAGGTGAACGTGGGGAAGGAAAGTGGAGTGGTGGAGATCACTTCAACAGTCTCATTCCAGAGACAAACCCAACTGCCAAGCCCAACGGACAAGCCCACGGACCACCGAAAGGATCAATTGCCAAGATCCAAGTCCAAGTCCAAGGATACGAACAATGAACCGGAGCTGGAGCTGGGGCCGGGGCCGGGCACGGGCACAGGCACACTGCGGTGCGGCGTGTGAGGCGGTCGGCAAAAAGGCTCGCGTGTATGAGCATGTGTGGCCCAAGCCCACCACATGTCACTTTTTTATCTCCTACTAAATGGTAGAGACTTAAATACCACACAAAACATTACACATTAATCAATGTGGGACATTGATTAATGTAATAACTCTCCAAAACCCGAATTAGGTAAGTTTTTCCACTTTAGGTAACATATTAGTTTTGTCCCCCTTAAACTTCGAGCCACTATTTCTCACTCACCGAAAATCAGAATTGAGAAATTAAGCACACTATAATTATCTACTCGAAATGTAGATCGACGTCATATATCTCAATTCATAAATTGAATATGTATCGAGGCTCGAAAATGCGATCGAAAGGGGCTGAATTTCACCCAAGTCATATTAGAATTAAATGCTAATAACATTTCCATAATAACCAATTTATTCATATATATATATATATACCTTCGATTTTTCCAACACTTCTAAGGTAAACTAAACTTATCTGTGGCTCTTAAGACTGGGTCACATCAATCTGAATAGGAATCAAAGGTTAATGGAATATGGATCATTGGAGTCTCTCCAAGTTGAACCATTTCCAACTTGCGAACCCTGCTTAGAAGGAGAGATGGTGACTAGGCCTTTCAAGGAAAAGGCTTATAGAGCCACAGTAGCATTAAGTTTGACACATTCGGACTTGTGTGGACCTATGTCTACAAAAGCTCCTGGAGGGTATGAGTACTTCGTCACATTTACTGACGATTACTCAAGGTATGGATATGTTTACCTTCTTCGCCACAAGTCGGATTGCTTCGAAACCTTTAAGGAATTCAAATCATCAGTGGAGAAGAAGTTAGATAAAGAAATCTAAACACTGCGATTTGATCGTGGTGGGGAATACCTCTTCAACGATTTCAAGGATTACTTCACAGAATGTGGGATTACATCCCAACTGACAGCATCGAGCACGCCTCAGCAGAATGGTGTGTCAGAGAGAAGGAATCGAATGCTCTTAGAGATGGTTTGATCGATGATAAGTTATGCAACGTTTCCGGTTTTCTTTTGGGGATATGCCCTGGAGACTGCAGCATACTTGCTGAATCGTGTGCCTTACAAGTCGGTACAAAAGACCCCTTTCGAGTTGTGGAATGAGCATAAGCCCAGTTTGCACCACTTAAGGATTTTGGTTTGTCCTGCTTATGTGCTAAATAAGTAGGCCGACAAGTTGGAATCACGTTCAGAAGTGAAGTTGTTTATAGGGTATCCGAAGGAAACGAATGGTGGTTACTTTTATGATCCTAAGGAACAGAAGATCGAGGTTAGCATCAACTGCTCGGTTCTTAGAGGAGGATTATATTAGTAATCACAAGTATCGAGTCGAGATCATCCTTGAGGAATTACAAGGTGATCGAGATCCACTCAGAGAGCTAGTTGTGCAAGATAGAACTCCACGAGCAACTGGACAATCTGTTAACATAGAGCCTGACACTCTTCGATGTAGTGGGAGGGTGATATTTACACCTGATCGGTATATGTTCACTAGGGAGACGTCTGATCATCTCCCGGCAGATGAACAAAATACCATGGATCCCGGACCTACAACGAAGCAATGGGAGATATTTATGTAGATTCATGGCGAGTCACCATGGACTCGGAATTTGAGTCCATAACTAATATGAATGTATAGGAGATCACAAAACTACTTGAGGGTTGCAAGGCTATTGGTAGTAAGTGTGTATACAAGAGAAAGAGATGACCGAATGGAGAGATTGTGGCATTTAAGGCCAGGCTAATGGCGAAGGGTTTTACCCAGAAAGAGGGTATCGATTATGATGATACCTTCTCGCCTGTAGCAATGATCGAGTACATTTGAATTCTCCTTGCCATAGCAGCTCAAATGAACGTAGAGATCTGGCAGATGGATGTCAAGACCACATTCCTAAATGGTCACCTTGAAAAAGGTAGAGACATCTACATGAAACAGCCAGAAAGTTATGTGAACGAGGGCGAAGAACATCTAGTTTGGAAGGTTAAGAGGTCTATGTATGGACTTAAGCAAGCTTCCCGATTATGAAATCAGTGTTTCGATGAGGTAGTCAAATCCTATGGTTTTGTATCATGTCCTAACGAGGTGTGTATGTACCGTATCTATGTGTAACGGATCAATGGTGTTTCTTGCACTTTACGTAGACGACACCTTCCCATTGGAAATAATGTTGAAGTGTTATCAGATGTAAAGACATGGTTATCTGAGCAGTTTCAAATGAAGGACTTAGGTGAACCTACTTACATCCCTGGGATCAAGGTTATCCGAGATCGCCAGAAAATGATGTTAAGCTTGTCACAAGCGTCCTACATTGACACTGTTATTGCTCATTTTAGCATGCAAAATGCAAAGAAAGGTTCAATACATTTCAGACATGGCATTTTTCTATCCGAGAATCGGTGCCCTAAAACGCCTGAAGAAATAAAAAGTATGAGGCTAGTACCGTATGCTTAGTTGGTAGTCTCATGTATACGATGCTTTATACGAGACCAGATATCTCATATGATGTAGGCATGGTCTCAAGATATGATTCTTACCCTGGAAAGGAGCACTGGACTGCGGTCAAGCATATTCACAAGTACCTTAAACGAACTCGAGATTATAGGACCTTATAATAGGAGATCCCTCAGCTAGTGTTAAGACAAGATCCAGATTCTGTCAAGGAGAAAGTGCTTTATACTCCTATTTCTCATTGACTAAAGAACCTCAGACAATTGAGGACGCGCTGAATGATGTTGATTGGATCACCGCCATGCAAGAAGAGCAGAATCAGTTCACGCGAAACGACGTATGGGAGCTTGTTGACAAACCTAGACATCAACACGTGATAGGAACGAAGTGGGTCTTCAAGAACAAGCGTGATGAAAACAACGTCATTGTCAGGAATAAAGCTCGACTCGTTGCCAAAGGATATTGTCAATCTAAAGGAACATATTTCGATGAAACATTCGCCCCAGTCGCAATATTGGAAGCTATTTGTCTATTCCTAGCCTATGCAACACATCAGCAGTTCACAGTCTATCAGATGGATGTGAAGTCAGCTTTCTTGAACGACGTACTGAAGGAAGAAGTCTATGTTGAACAACCTCCCGGATTTCAGTAGGGACATCAGGTTTACAGACTTAAGAAAGCTTTGTATGGGTTAAAACAAACTCCCAGGGCTTGGTACGATACCCTCTCAGACATTCTACTTCAGAAAGGTTTTCAGAAAAGAACAGTGGATTGCACCCTATTCAGTATCAAGTCAAGAGAAGACATCCTACTGGTGCAGATCTACGTGGACGACATCATCTTTGGATCAAGGAATCTGATTATGTGTTAGAAATTCGAGCAGATGATGAAAGAGAAATTTGAAATTTCGATGATGGGAGAGATGAACTATTTCCTTGGACTTCAAGTCAAACAATCAAAGAAGGGAATATTCATTAATCAAGCCAAATACATAAGAGATCTCATCAAGAAATTCGGCTGCTAATCCAGCAAGTCAGTAAAGATACCTATGAACACCAATCTCAAGATTGATCTTGACAAAGAGGGAGTATCTGTTAACTCAACTGACTATCGTGCTATTATCGGTTCTACATTATATCTTACAGCAAGCAGACCTGACATAACTTATGCTGTAGGTGTATGCGCGAGATTTTAGGCGAATCCCAAGAAGAGTCATATAGATTCAGCGAAGAGAATTCTTCGTTACTTGAAGGAAACACCTGATGTTGGATTATGGTATCCTGCTGATGATAACCTTGAACTAACTGGTTATTTTTATGCTGACTATGCAGGTTGCCGAATTGAAAGAAAGTCAACCTCAGGAACTTGTCAGTTCCTCGGTAGCAAGTTTATATCATGGTTTTTAAAGAAACAGCACGCAGTAGCAACGTCCACTACTGAAGCTGAGTATATGGCTGCCGGAAGCTGTTGCACACAGATACTGTGGCTTCGACAACAGCTAAGAGACTACGACATTCATCAAGATGAAGTGCCGATCTACTGCGACAGTACCAGTGCTATTGCAATCACTCAGAACCCAGTTCTACATACAAGATGCAAGCACGTGGACATCCGTCATCACTTCATCAGAGATCATGTCGAGAAAAAGGATATCAGAATGGAAAATATCCACACTGATAAGCAAAGAGCTGATATCCTGACCAAACCTCTAGTTGAGACCAGATTCAATGATCTCTCAGTAGAACTAGGTCTTTTGGATCTTACTGATACGATTCAGTAAATGATCCAGGAAGTACTGAGTAAGGGGAACTTACTCTCGATGCAGTGAAATACTCGATGCGTCGAAGCGTGGTATCGGTGACTACGATATTCGGTGACGGGGTTATGAGTATTAAATTCAGCATTTGGTGATTCAGCTTGTCATAGCATTTATTTCCCGCCTTTAATGTTCATCGTAATGCATTGAGTATGTTGTTTTCATTAAACTCACGACATTGATAAAAGCGGCGAGGCGCATTAAATGCATGTCATTTCACCTTACCATTTAGGCGATAGAGATAAGTAGATGAGATTATAGGCGGCACAATAATCATAACCTATTATAACATCAATCCCGAGTCGTCCGCATCTTAAAAAGCTGATTAATCTCAACCGCATGTTTAGAAACCGCTCCATATTCAAATCTTAATATATATATATCTTAATATATATATATATATATATATGCTTGTTATCTCTATCCTAAATCATATTTCCGCCATTCTCGAAAGATTTGTGCTTTCTGCAACTATTCAATCTTTGCATTAGACCTCTACCGCATTTTAAGTACTTATCCTTCGGTAAGATATCTATAAACTAAATCTGCGTACTAACTTACTCTATTTTTAAGTGCTAACATTCTTTTTGCAGATTTTAGTTCATACTATGGCATTGATTGTTCCCACAAGTGATGTTCTGATCCCCGAGGATATCGCGGAGATCATATCCGGGAAGAAGGTTATGTTTGAACCAGTCCTGTCCTTCAGGACATGTGGCGTGGAGTGCATGACTCCAGTTTTTGACGCACTTGAGAGATCGGGCCTCCTGCCAATTCTCTCTAGGTCTCTGCATCATCATCTTCAATGCCAGGTCGCCGAGTTCTTTCTGAACTACCGGGAGGATGAAGATTCTCATGATATCTCCACCATTCTCTCGAGGCATGAAGTCAGTCCAATCAGTGGGAGGACAAGGCCACCCAGATCGACGTGGCAAATCGTCTTCGCGTCAGCTTCGACCTTGCAGATGAGGGGATTCCTATCACCGGGTACAAGGATTCCTCAGTAGATGAGTACCTCTGTCGTTTCAGCGGTGAGACAGACATCGTCTTTAAAGCTGCCTTCCCAAAAAGTCAGCTGCTCCCACAGTACAGAGGGTTGGCATATATAGTCAACCATATACCGCATTTGCATCCAGATTATGATGGCAATCATAGACGAGGCCCCCATCAATTGGAACGCCTTCTTAAGATCTAAATTCAAGGTTAAATCTCAAAAATTTATCGATTCTGAAGATGGCATGAAGCTGATTTCGAAAGGGAAATTACTTTATGGGACCAAGGTGTCCATAATGCTTGAGGACGACCTCCCTAACCGAGTATCTTTCGCAGATGCTTTTAACATTGATCAGAAGCTGCTGAAATTTCTCAATGCAGTAGCCGTCAAAAAATCCATAGGGCGAAGACAGGCTTTCAAGCGTCCTCTGGAGATCAAGCAAGATCCCCGCCCTACTGAGCAGCATCAGCCAAAGAAGCAAAAATCGCTGAAGAAGCCAGTACCTTCAATCGTGATCCCTCCTTCACCTATATCTATCGAGGACTCAGGATCTGGTAAGAAGGATGTGACCCTGAAAGAAAAGGTGAAGAGAGTCTGACGAGAGGAAACTCAGCGGAGACCCTGCGAAACTTCGACCTGCGAGATTTCCTCCCTTCCGACTTCAGTTCTTAATGCACAGATCAGAGCTGCTGAAGAAGTCGCGAATGAGATTCCTGAGATCAGTGCCCATGTTGATCTCGTGGACATTGCTGTAAGAGAAAGGATTCAGATGCGCCTTCAATTCCTACATTGGGATCTGTTGGAGGAGGCCATCCGCCTGAAACCCTGTCCACTTTGATGGAGGAAGAACAGAGATTGCAAGAGGAGATCCGCTATGAAGAGCCGGCTGATATAACTAGTCTGGAGGATCTCAAGGCTGTGATGCTCATGATGCTCAGTGACAGACTACAAGGAGCTTAGCCTTCCTCCACTCAGCCTCCTCATTCTCCTCCTCCATCTCCTCCTCGTGATAACAAACCCAAAGATGCAGACCTAGGAGGATCTGCTGAGGGTAACACTCCCAAGGATGATCAGCCGCCACCTCCTCCAGTATCTGGCACAATCATCCAGACTTCCTCCAAGACTCGGCCCAGTCAAAAGCGGATATCGGGGGCTGCTGAGCTCAAGGACCTCACAACGGAGTCAATCAACAAGGTTATCAAGCGTCGAAGCTCATAAGAACCGGAATCTTGTCGATGATGTGAACACTAAGTGTAGTAAGTTCACTAAGGCTCACACGAAGATGATGAATAACCTTACTCCGAAGTGCGGGAGGATCGGCACTCCAACTTCTATTAATCTTTGAAGAGATCCTCACTAAAGCACTTGAGGCACGAGAAGACAAACTTGGCTTGCTCAATTCCAAAACTTACTTTGCGATCGCAAGCCAAGCAATTCTACGAAGAAATGGTTCTTTGCAAGCGAGTCGTGTCCGAGAAGGCGATCGAGGATCGTTACAAGTTCATTGTTGAAAGTGTTTCTAAAGCGGCGACTAACTAACACGACTCTGCCCGAGAAATCAAGAAGGCTGCTTTGCTTATGCTTTATGGAAGACTATTTCAAACATTTTGACCAATCTAAAGGCTGCTCTCTTGAAAGCTATTAATTAAGAGCACAATCGAGGAGATGGGAGTCTTACACGGGACGTGGCCTCCAGAGCATTGCCTCGGGTATGACTACGGTCAAGGCCTCAGTAGAAGGACTAACGAACAAGGTTACTGCCCTGGCTACTCTTATTGATGATGCCAAAAAGGGGGAAAAGTCTAGATCTGCTCAGCTCAGAGCCCTCCTCAAGGCAGAAGATCAACAGGCCGCAGAACCGAGTTTAGCTCAGGGGGAAGCTCCTTCGGTGGAACCCAACTGATGCGGATGTGGCTGAGGTGGCCAAGTATATTGAAAGCCTACCTACTGAAGAGTCGTCACCTCCAACCAAGAAATCCAACAAAGGCAAAGGTAAGGCCCCAGCTGAACCTAGTCCGCCCAAAGAGAAGAAACTCAGGTTCAGGTCACGAGAGCAACATATAGCATTTGATGCTAAGCTGGCCATAGAACTTGAAGAGCAGGATGCTAAGAAGAAGCTGATAGCCAAGAAGGGAGTACAGATTCGTACTCCAACGCCGACTCGCACCAGATCTTCTATTCCCAGACAATCCAGAGCTTCAGCAGCTACTCAATCCAACAGTCCAAACCCAAACAATCCAAAATTGAGAAGCAAGGCGCACCTGCATCCAGGTCCAAATCTTCGTCACCTGCTGACTCAGAAGATCAGCACATGCCCTCCATTGTCCCCTCCAAGGAGCAAAAGCTAGAGATGAAGGAAATATGGGACGCATGCGAGTGTGCACTGGACAGACAGCTGAGGCCAGGCAGATTAGAGAGGCTAGAGAAATGATTCGTCTAGCTGATCTAGAGGCCCTCGGGCGGGGCCGAAAAAGAAGCAAGGGAGAGGGTCCCCGTGAAGGATAGAAGTATACCTACTTCATCTAGGTACTTCAGGAGAAGGGAACCGGTCAGTGAAGTTAAGAGGATCATCTTCAAGAGAACTGATGATTGGGTACCTCTCAAATTGAATCAACAATGGGAAAAGTTGAAAATGGACTTCATCAAAAGATTCTATATCTGGAAAGTCGGAAATGAAGACTCTACTGATGCTGATTCTTTCTTCAAAGACTTTCTAACAGCTGCAAACCCGTCCCTCCTTCTTTGAAATTCCAACTTTGCTTGACCAAACTGGCAAAACGCTTAAGGCACCTCCGTTCAGGATCCTTCCACCTCCTCTCACTCATCAAGACAATATCTGCAAGAAGGAGATCGAAGAAGAGATCAAGGATTCCATAATAAGCAAAGCTCTGAATAAAGATGTTGAAGAAGACTTAGTGGAGAATAAGGCCCTGAGGAACAAAGTTTATTCAGGATATGGCCTTGAGCTTCAGGAGAAGAAGTCTGCTGACTTACGTGCTCGCATGCAACAATTCAAGAAGAAGCCGAGCTGACCTCTCTCTCTCCTAGTCTAGTTTTGTAGTGATAGCATGTCTTGTAATGTAATTCTCAATTCATCTATGACATTTATCACTTTCAGCCTTGACAACAACTCATTGTCTTTTCGGGTATTTTTTTCAGCACGACTGATCACTTCAGTGATCAAATATTATATTTTTCACAGTATCTAACCATATATGACTTATATGCTTATCTGCCTTAGAATTAGCCCCCGCGATTATACGTTTTTGCTACGATCTTCTACGATACATTGCTAGTACTTAGGAGGAAGGGCTCTTATATATAGAGAGAAATTGTTTCTTAGGGAGAACTTGCTTTAGGGATATTTGTTATTCGAATATTGTTAGGAACGGAATTTACTTAGATGATTAACTACTAAGAAGTATGATCTATTCTGAGCTCTGATTATTCTTTTTGTATCGGCCCTGATATCTCTTGAATGTCTTAACTTGTCTTTTAGCCCTGAGACCTTTCAGTAGAATTTCTGATATCTTCAGTATGCTATAACTATGTCAATAGTGTTAAGTTAAGTAAGTTACGATACATTTGTGTTAATCTGATGTGGCCCTGATACACTGCTTGATAACATAAGATAGCTCTGATATCTTCATAAGTGTGATTGCTCTGATGTATTCTTCTCATTATTTAGTCAGCTTTCATATGTTGGCTGGAGCATTCCTTGTAATAGATCTTTACTCAGTAGCAGTAGCTCTTAACTTTAGCATGTTTCTTGATAGAAGATGTAAAAGGTTTTGACATCATCAAATAGGGGAAAATTGTTGGGATGAAGATTCAGTAGACAATATTTATAGATTTGAAGATCCCAAAACCCCTAGCTGAATGATGAACCTTCGTTCTTGTAATAGCTTAGTTTGAGTTCAGCATGTTAGGAACTCAGTAGGCTAGAGTTCAGTAGCTGCAGAGTTCAATAGAAGACCTCGCACTCAGCTGATGGACTCAGGATCGAAGAAGTCAGTTGGTCAGCCGACCACCAATTGAATCTGCACAGGAATTCATGCCCATGCACTTATACTCAGAAGAACGTCAGTAGGAAGTCACTTCAGTTGAAGGTCAGAGGATTCAGAGGAAGTCAACCCTGATGTTTGACAAGTCTCACCTACCAATCTACCTCGACCAATAGGGAGCCAACATCGCTTTATCTTTTCGACAAAAGGTTTGCTCCCTAGGCGAAAAAGAGGCGTATCTCTACAGTGCACCTACTCATCAACATTCAAATTTGAGGAGCCGTTTTCCTTGTCGTTTTAACACGTGGCTAGACCCCTCTCCAACGGATCTATTCACAAACGACGACTATATAAGAGGAGAGTCTTCATGCAGAGACAACATCGGGAACCAAAGCTATCGACGCACAAAACTCTTAACACTCTCATCGAAGAATCCAGTGAAGAACTGGCATTCATAGAAGAACCATTTTAGTTCATCACTTAGAGTTATCCTTGTTCCCCTTCTCGTATCTAAGCGAGCCTAATTGTAATACTCATAGCTTAGAAACCCCGAGGAAGTTCACATTCTTGTGAAATTGTTCTTATTGTAAGAACTTCCTAATAGTTGGAGAAGCCTCAAACTCTTTAAGTTTGAAACTCTTGTAAAAGTCACTACGACTATAAGTAGATAATATGTCATGCGAACAGATCACTGAGGACTTGCTCAGTATAAGCATCAAGTTTGTATCTGTCTTGAGAATAGATCACTGAGACTTGCTCAGTATAAATATAACAAGTATTCTGCTTTGGTCAGGACAGTGGACGTAGGACCCAGTGTGTCCGAACCACTTTAAAAATCTACTGTGTTGATTTACTATTTTCTTTAACTGATCATACTACATTAAAACTGTATTTCATCAAACTCAGCATAAAACCAGTTTTCCAACCGAGACGTTTAATAGGGCCTACACTTCCGCACACAACTCTGATATAGAATGAATGTTCGACTGACTCAAGTCAGTAGAGTTGAACTCAGTAGAAGATATATTTGCCCACGCGATCTTGAAAGCATATCTGGCTATCTGACTCATTCATTAGCAAACTCAACTAGAGCTGACTTTCGCGTTTGAGAAAAGAATTTGTATTCAGGTGTATTAACCCCCCCCCCCTACACCTGAACCACGTCTCAAGACCAACAAAGTGGCTTGTCCTAGCTGCTTGTCTATACTGGTACACTTAAGGTAGTGTATTGATGGATCATAGTGAGATGTGTTCTCATGACTGGCCTTAGTGGAGAACCAAGATCTCGGTGACTTAATTGGTCTTAAGCTTGGTAAGACTTCAGCTGAGTGCATTTGGCTATCTATCACTTTGACCTACTATGGTAAACGTCATCGCGACCGGATCTACGTATCTTGAGTGCTAATAGTCATTTGTGGCTCAAGCTAGTTGTCTGTATCTTGCAATCGTATCCCTATTAAATGGGTTGATAATATCCCCTGAGGAACTTGTAAGTTCAGGTGTGTTAATAAGGTCGAGTGGTACTACTCGGGAATATAATAAGATGTTAATTAATTTAAGCTATCACTGCGCTTAATTAATTAACGAATATTTCTATCTTAAATACGGGGATCGATTAAGTCTAAAATACAAGCCCATGCTCAAGTTGGGAAAAAGGGGTAAGTCAATACGGATTCTCTAGTGGAATGAATCTGTGTTTATTAATCAATTTTGCTCTGGACCGAGCATAGATAATTAATTAATTTGAGGCTCGACTTTATTTCATGTATAAGATCTCTGGTCTGGCCCAATTAGCTGTCTAGTATTTATTCTGCTCTCTCGAAAATTATTATTAATAGATTAATGTATTTATACATTATTTAATAATATAGAAATTATTTATATTGGAATTAATTGGCTGTCCCAATTAATTGATAAATAAGTGGCCTAGTTATTATTAATTATATTATGGGTTGAATATTAATTTATTAAATATCCATTAGCAAAATAATTATTAATGGGTCATAATTATAATATAATATTTTATACATTATGTTATAAGTCATATAACACGTTCAGAATATGATTATTATTCACGCCATTCATTTTACAACTGTGAACAAAACGTGAGAACGTGTATGAGAGCAAATTTCAATTTTCTTTAGATCTTTGTCCACGCGGAGGAATGGAAGGACCGAGACACAGTCCAGAAGCTTCAAACGCGAGCAATAATCAAAGACTGCGACAACATACGTGGGAGGAAGGTAATCAATTTTTCCCTTCGTGTTCATCACTAGCTCCGTTTGGGGTACAACGAGGTCGTAGTTCATCATGGACTGGCCGATTTCGTGATTCTCAAACTCAAAAGAGGGAAGCTTTGAGAACAGCGGGGTCGATTCCGAGGGCAGAGCGTCGAAGGGAAGCCACTTCATCATCGGGAAGGGTTGCGAAGGTTGGATCGAGGAAGATTGAAGTAGGGTTTTGAAGTGAAGATGAGACGTCGTGAATCTCGAAATGGGAAGATGAAATGTTAAGTGGGTAGGGTTTGGGTAGGTGGAGTAATGATTTTGATTAAGTTAAGTGGATAATTAGTGTGTAAGTATTTTAATTAGTGAGATAATTAGTTGGTACGCGTCGCTTCAAATGAGATGTCCCGAAAAGGAATACATGTCGCTTTAAATAGGATGGAAGGAGTATAAAACATGCCAAATTTTAATATTTGAATTTAAAATCTGTACAACTTCGACCACTTGAGATAAATATTGATTTGTTTTTCTAATTTGAAGTTTGAACCCTAAAAAAGAAATTCGTTTTAGTAGGTATCAGGTGATAGTACAACGTGATGTCAAGCTCAATAATCCGGCAGATGGGAAAAACTAAAAATGTGAAGCTCTTACTTGAAAAAATTACAAAATTAATATATTCATTCATCAAACTTTAAAAATTGAGCCAAAATTGCAAATTGTTCTAAAATTCATATTTATTTCATCAATAACTAAAACTTTTTCAGTTTTGATATTTCTAGCACTTTCATTATTAGTGTATATTTTTTTTTTTTTTACAACTTATTCATATTGAGTAATAAAATTTTTAGTTCATTCTTACAGCATTGATCCGGTGGGTTTGAGAATTAGTGTTCCGATATCATTTGGGTATTACAGTTCGGCCCGGATCAGTTTTGGATTGGGCGAAGGATTTTGATGTAAAAATTGGACAAATTCTCACTAAATTGTTCGTCAAACTCCAACACAGAGGGATAAAACAACAGTTTCCGACTGTGAAGAAAACAATCGGAACAAAGGTTTTTGTTCAAATTCCATGAGAAGTTGGCCAAACTGAACTCGCCATAAACGAGTAAGAAATGTCGACGGACAGGCAAGGATCTTCATATGCCGCATCTCCCGAGGAAACCAACCTGTAAGTTTTCTTCTCACCAGGGATCGCCGATTTTTACATGTTACCATTTCGCATTTGTATCCTTCGAGTTTTCAGAATGTTTTCCCTCTCTCTTGGTGTTACGATGTTTTTGGTGAAGTTGTTGGAGTGGAGGTGATGAATTGCGCCTTAATTGCAACTGGAATTATCTAGAAAATATTACGATGCGAAGTAATATTTGTCTGCTTCTTCTGTCTATGAGTATCTATCCCGTTATGACTAGTTCTTTTGTAGAGTGAGTAAAATTATAAGCTGGTAGTCGTTTGGATTGTAACAATGTATTTTTCATGCCCAACTCAAATCCTATCGAACATTCTGAATTTCGAAGTTGAGACTGAAATGAAAGAAATTTCAAAGTTCACGGTCATACAACAGGTTTTGCTTCTTTTTGGTTGGTGAATTGTTTGGTCGGGAGGGGGTTTACTAGGTCTTCAGAATATACACACATTTTAGGGTGAACATGAAAATAAAGAGCTCCTACTGTTGCCTTGATAAATTGATCATAATAAAACGTCTATTGAGCTCCTTTAGCTTTTTCGTCCTTAAATTTCCCAGTCAAAACATATTGAAGATGCCTTAGTGTTTCCTCTATGAAGGCCTTACCTTGTTATCTTATCTTATTGTTCAACTACCTTTTGTGCAGGTTCCTTGACATACTGCAAGAGGCTCCCTTATTTGGTCATCGGAAGCGGACGAGGATACTTGGGAGTATCTTTTATTGTATGCTATTGGCAAGTGTTTTTCTTTACAATAACTTGTGATCATTGCATATCAACATAATTTGGTAGAAATCTGATTTTCCTTCCATTTTAGGCAGGTTATGCGATTTTTGCTGTGGGAGCTACATGGATGCTTCAGTCTTTTGAAGGATTGATTGCATTCTTACTCTGCAGCTGTGACATCATTCTTTTGGTTACCACAGGTCATTCCAGCCTGTTAAATTATCCATGGCCTCTGTGAAGCTTCTTAACAAGTTATCGAATATACTTAGTTTCCGCAACTTTATACTATGTAAAGATGAATATACTTAGTTTGAGGTTAAATTTATTAGGACGTTAACCCCAAGACACTGAAGTTTGACTTACACACAGTGGCAGAGCCACATAGGGACTAAGTGGTGCTATAGCACCCCTAGGATTTGATGTATATCTTACATTTTAGTAAAATTTAAATACAAGTCTCCTAGTCCAGTTGGTAAAGCACATGTGCTATTTGTGATTGATCTGCGTTCAATTCCCTTTGCACACATTTTTAACATTTTAGCACCCCTTGCACAAAAACTCTGGCTTCGCCACTGCTTACACATTTAATTTATGAGACTCATGAGGCAAGAGCAAGTTGTGTTAACAAAAACTAATTTAATTTTGGCATATAAATAAATGAGAGAAGGCGTAAAAAAAAAAAGAAAGAGGAGAGAAGAGAGTGCTTGAACCATGCAAGAGTTTGCATAATTACAAGGGTTATTTCATTTTTCCGTGTCCTGTGTTACATTTGTAGATTGAGGAACAGTTGACCATCCTTGGTTGAACACTAGATGGGATCTCAATCATACATCAGATTTTATTTTTTTCCAGAAAACATTATGCACTTAATCATGAAGACATTGAGGAAATAAGTTGTTTTTTTTTGTTTTTGTTTTCAAAGGATCTTTATTTGAAAGCTAATAGTCCAATTTTCATTTTACTTTTGCTTTAATATATTTTGCCGTCTGAATTATTCTGTTCCTCATTTAACAAACTACTGCCTCTTTAATCTACAATTTCCTAGAACAACTTTTATATCTTATTAGTTCCAATAGGAATCGAAACTTCTCATCTGATCTTGGAGCTCAACCCTAACTGATCTTGGTAGTCTTGGTAGGCGTCAGAATATCGCTACTGCTACATATCACTGCGCTTCCATTTCATTCTTTTCTTCTAATTTTCTAGGTTAAGGCTAGCTAGTTTGTCTTTTTACTGATTGTAGTTGGTTTGGTAGTTCTCTAACAATAAAGGTGCTTCATTTGAAACTGTATCATATTTGATGCAATCCGACTTTCTTTGCCTTAGTGATAGATTGCATCCTCTACTTTAATGCATGTACACTAGGCAGCTTAGAAATCTCATTTGTACCATTTTTGCTGCAGCTGGTTGAATTAAAATTAAGCTAGCATATCAGTTGTCAGAGTTTAGTTTGAACTGAAAAGTGCATTAGGCATTCAGCTAAGCAGAAACATAATAAAACCAGTTGCCAGAGTTGAACACTTACTGATACTGAAGTCTTGAAATTGTGATGATGTTCTATGTCTTTTGGGACATTGATAAATTTATGTGACACTGGTGATTATCTATTGTTGTCTTATTTGTTAAGAAAGGTGTTTTCATGTTTATCATGTAAGACCTGGTGTGATTGGAAAAGATGTCATATTCTCGAGCATAAACCAGTTCTTTAACGAACTTTTGTATTTGCTAAACCTAGCTTGCTACCATGTACAGGCATATTTCAACAGTATCTGGTTTACCAAGTTCACAAGATACGCTTGCAGGTATTCAGTTATCATTTTCCTAATGAATTAATGCCATTATCCTCATGCTCTTATGGCTTTTCCTCCCGAAGACTTATCTATAGCTGGAAATGTAGATTTTGAATTGGGTTTGGCTTTTATTTAGGAAGCTTTGAATTTGGAATAGACATTTATCTCATGCATTGAACTTACATATTAATGATTATTGTTATATTAACTATGTCTTGGATGTATAAACCAGTGCACTATAGCCACATGCACTAATCACCTTTTGGATTGAAGTGGTGAATATAGTGAGTTCCTGTGTGAATTTTGCTGCTGGCTCCCGGAGTTTGAGATTTTACGTTTTGGGATGATGATAAGGTTGAATACTTTGACACAGACTATTAGCTTAACAAAAAGTATTCAAAGAAATAGGATAGGAGTATGAAACACAGCATGGCTGAATCCACAGCCGTTGATAAAATGTTGTGTTTGAATTATGAGCTTCTGTTTCTATTCGAGCCAGGGTTCTCATCTTAACTAACTCAACAAATCCTAATCTTAGCTATCGATGGTATTAATGTGAAATAAAATTAAAGATCCGGGTGAACTTGACTGTCAAATGCATTGCTTAGTTTTTAGCCAGGATGACATGGAGTTACATTCTACAATCTTTTTATCCGTTTTGATTAAACATGAGATGCACTTAATTTTGTAGGGTTATTATGGTTTCAGCCAAAAGTTGAAGAATATAATTCGCCTACCATTTGCCTCTATTGCATATGGTGCGCTTACTTTTTCCTGCTGGCTCTTTTCATTGAGCTCATAATCCTCGTATTTGAAATATTTGATTGAAGATTTTTTAGTGTCTAATTTTTCTTAGAATCCCGAATAAGTAATACTTTGTGGCCTGATAACATTTTTCTTCTAGGAAATGTCCTCAAAGCAAACAAAAGTGGTTCTTTTAAGTTCTTCTCTTGTGTGTATAAGACTAGAATCCTTATCCTGTGTGTATAAGAATTGAATTTATCTTTTCTCTATCAGACTCTTTTTAATGGAACACCCCATATCAGCAAAACTTGAAGTACCTTGTCCTTCCTAGCCAGGCTCGTTTTCTGTGGGAACTGTTCCATTTCTCCTCAAGATAGTACCAGAGTCACTTAAATCTATTAGCTGCCACCTGATTTATTTTCACATTATATAATCAGTCCAGCTTTGAAAACACAAAACTTTGAGTTCAGTGTGTTATGGTAATAGTCAATCATTTGATTTATTTCATCTTTTAATGGCTGGATGCTTGTTCACTTAAAATGGCATTTGGGCCCATAGGACACCCACTCTGTAACTAGTTGCAAATATTGCAGAAACTGGACATTATAGAGTTGCTTTCTGAATTTGTAAATATGCTCCTTGATTTGTGCATTTTGATACTCTTCTGTTGTGAAGTTAATTTCTTGCAACTTAACCGAACAGAAAATATTGGAATGCTGGCACTTTCTTTACAACCCCTTCAATTACTGCCACTTACTGTCTCAAGTGGCTATGTTGAACATCATTGTATAACAGACTAATAGCAACAAGTTGAAAGTACAGAGACCTATAAAAAAAAGCTAGACATTCATAAGCTCCTCTTCTTGATTCCAAAAAGGCTGATGATAGAAGCAAAATTCTCGAAGCCTATTGAAATTAACCACCCTCAAATACTCATGATTTTGTTAGAATGGATGATGTAACATGAATTTAGGGTTCTAGTTTTTACTGTTTTATTCATTACTATAGGCTTTTATGCATTTGATGATTCTTTTACTCAAATATGCATATAGAATAATAGGAGTATTGGATTTAAAGTCTCAAGTAGTAGCTTGCTGTGACTCTGGAGATACTAAAACATAGAAGAAAAAAAACTTCATCAATTACATTTATCTGATTTGAGTTAATGCATGCAGGAACTGCTGCAATGCTGCTTGTCATGGCCTGGAAGCCCCATATAAGTATTCTATCAATTTCTATGCTACTCAGGTCAATATACTAAAAAGGAATAATAGTTTAATCATATTACGAAATGCTACTTAGTAACTTGCTATCTTAGTAATGTGTATCTGTTCTGTATATTTGTTCACCAATCACCACCAGGGCCCTAAAGATTTTGATTATATCCTAATAAGTCATCTTTTCATTATCTTTTATTCTATATTACTTTTTCTTTTTAAGGTAAATTATACAAACTGATACAACTTGGTCAATCACTAGTTTCAAAGAAATTTGATTTTGCTACTAGTAGCTGTGTGCTTTTTGGATGAGAAAATGTTATGTTCTCCATCTTTGACATGATTGAAGCACTGTAAAACAATCTTCCACATGATTCAAGCACTGTTAAACACTATGACTATGTATGAACTGCAGAAAATATTGCGCTCATTTACATCATGTTTTTGCAGTGCAGATGGTTATAAATGTTAGGTAGTGGATGCACTATATAGAACATTCTAGTCCAAATATACTTAGTTCACTTTCTTTCAGGAGCTTCTATAGTATTATTACAGTTGTCTTGGGCCCTAGGACCGTACTTTGTTAACAAGCTATAATATTCCGTTTCTGTTTAATCAGACCAATGCTTAAGTTTATTTCAGTTTTCTGCTTTGTTTTGATCTAATTCACTAAGAATGTCTAGAAAGTAGTTTATTTAGTTACCGTTTGATGGTTGAAGTTGATGTTTAATCATTCCCTGAAGTAGTTTTATGATTCTTATGACTAATTGCTTTCCTGTTCTAATATCTGCAGAATCATTATGCTGGTTGAAGCAGTATGTGCAGGCTTTTTCATGAGCGTCTACATTGGTGAGTTGGTTGCCAAATTATTTGGGAACTTAATCTGCAAATTCTAAGAACATAGCTCAGAGTGTGATTTTCTTTTATACGGATGGTAGGGTTACCCAAGAAAGTATAAACATTGGGTTGAGATGAACTTATCGCTTGGTAACATTTTGGAAATTGCAGGTTATGTGCACCAGTACAATTCATTGGATTCCCAACCTGATGTTTTGAACTCATTGTACTCTCCACTGCAAGAATCAAGTTCTTTGGAAGGATTGAGGTTGTGACTTAATAATTCTATTATAGATCCACTAATTCTTTCGGCTTATTAAGATGACAAACTCTTTTAAATGTTTGGCATGCGAACGTGATAGACAGGCTCGTTGTTATTGGAGTGTCATGATGATGTAGATGCTGTTCCTATACCTTGCCCCCACCAGACACCTTCCCCCTGCCACCAAAAAAAATAACAAAATAGAACAGAGAGAATGTAATGAATAATTCCACCTATTTTTCAGACTTCCAAAGATATTATGTCCTTTTTCTCATGGCCATGCCTCCCCATGGCTACTACTCGAAAGAGAAACTGTCACAAACATAAACTCTTATCATCTATCAGATTATGTCACTATCAGTCTGAAGCAAAAACTAGATCTTCAGCTCGAGCAAATATAATATTATGATTATTAACTCTAGTAGAGTAATTTTTATGTACATTATAACATTTTTCTCTTACTATAGGTACCACGATGGCGGGCGGCTATCTGATCAGCAGATGGCATTGCTGCAATATCAGAGAGAAAATCTTCACTTTCTAAGTGAGGAGGTAATTTTAAGTAGTAAAGACATTTATTCAATTCACTCTTGGTATTTTCTGATGTAGAATATATCATTTGGTTTTGATTAGAGCTTGTAAATGGTAACGTGCATAATAGAGTTATGATGTTTTTTTGCGATTTATAATCTTTGTTAATCTTTTATAGATTCTTAGACTGCAAGAGTGTTTAAGCAAATATGAGAGAACTGATGATGGGAGCACCCCTCAGGTAATTATAATCCTTGATATTGTAGTTTGCAATATGGCACGTGATATACACTCTGCCCCTAGAATGCTTATGCTGCTTTGTGCTATTCTATTCTATGATGTATAAGATAATAAAATTTAGGATGTTATATAGATTTGTGAATTTAATACATTACGAAATATATTCATTAGTAGCAACTAAGTGAGGTTTGGGTTTCATTTTATTTCAGCTAATAGTCAGTCCGAAAGTTGTCGGAATTATTTGCAATAAGATCATGGCAACAATTGAAAAGGTCCCATCGATAATATTTCCCTTTATCCACAATCTAGTCATAGCAATCCATTTTGTAATTCTTCTCGTGGTCTCTCGGGGCAAAGTGATCCGATAGAGAATATAATTATGTTGAGGTTTGTCGTTGCAGCTTCTAGAAACATGTTAAATGCATATTAGTATATGCCAATCAGATAGGCATCGCTTGAAATTGAGGTAAATTGGTTGGATGAGGCTTTGACCATGATTAGACTCTATATTGGTGATTGCAAATGTTACAAGTTGTTTCTGTCAAGAATGTGCCTGGTTGCATAAAGATTTGCTAACTAATGTATCTAAATTGTCTTTCTCTGCCAATGGGATTTGTTAGTTTTGCTTAAAAGAATCTTTGTTGGGTTGGCTTTCATTGTTATGACATAAACTTAATAACAGAGTGTTAGTTACTAGAATCCAAGATCTTGGTAGGATAGATACATTCCCTTAGTATACTAATGATATCTCTTAACCACTGTCGGTGTTTTGTTTTGTTTTTGTATGCACTTCACTTGATCACTAGGCTCTGGCAGTGTAGATATATAAAATTATAACAGATTTTGTTGGATCTTGCAGGTTGATCTTGCGCATTTGTTGGCAACACGTGATCAAGAATTACGGACACTTTCAGCAGAGGTAATAACACAGCTTGACAAGTTAAAGTATTACCCATTAAATTTTTGGGAATTGTCGACTTCAGCTTTTCCTTATATTCTTACAAGTTCCCCCTGGCTGCAGATGAACCAATTGCAGTCTGAGCTTCGACTTGCTCGATCTCTGATTGCTGAGAGAGACTCGGAGATTCAGCGTGTTCGCAATACTAACAGTCAGGTAAGTCTGTTTCTGTGCTTCTAGGGATTGTATACACTAACTATATTCCAGGTGTGCTTGAAAGCCAAGTTGTTGTATCGATTCTTGAGGCGTTATTGTGGATCATGTAACAGTACGTGGAGGAGAACGAAAGGCTTAGAGCCATACTTGGAGAGTGGAGTACCAGAGCAGCTAAGGTAGTATTACCACCTTCCTTGTTGGAATACGTTTTTCTCCCTATTTATTCTAATTTGTTTCGATGAACAAAGCTGGAGCGCGCGTTGGAAGCTGCGCACATTACCAATTTGGAATTGCAGAAGAAAGTCTCATCGAAGACTCAGACTACAACAGAACAAAATGAATCCACAGTGCAGCTAGACCATTAATTCCACTCTCTTTTCTTCATGTGTGAGGTGCTTTCACTTGATTCTGGACTTCCATTCTTTGTTTCTTTTTTCCTTGTATAGGATACAACAGACAGAAGATGAAGAATTAGGAAATGAGGTGTAAATGTTCTGGTCCCTTCTTTCTACTTATTGCATTAATATGCTTACAAGTTTTTCGATGCTACGT
The DNA here is from genome assembly GCA_028984105.1 of Lavandula angustifolia. Taxonomy (NCBI): domain Eukaryota; kingdom Viridiplantae; phylum Streptophyta; class Magnoliopsida; order Lamiales; family Lamiaceae; genus Lavandula; species Lavandula angustifolia. The sequence continues at coordinate 22,888,753 of CM054812.1, read as the reverse complement.
AATCTTACAAGTTTAAATCCAATTTATGCTTGTCAATTTAAAAAGGTTAGCTAATGTTTTTCTTACAGTTTTCTTCTTTTTTTAATTTTTTTTATTTGCTAAGAATGACATCCAAAAATACATTTTTTATTTATTTTTTTGTGTGTGATTTTATACATTTAAGTTACTTGGGAATGTTGAAAAATTAATACATAGTTTCTCATCGCTGAAGACTTGAATATAATGACGATAACAATAACTCCATAGCATTTAATTCTTTAACAGACGGAATATATCGCCAACTTAATTACTTTTTCTTTTCTTTTTCTATCGGATCAATAAATCAAAATTACGTCATCGCATAAACCAAGCTTGAATTTTCTATACAAAATCCTAATTAAAAAACTTGGAAGTGTATGAATATATAACCTTTTTCAATCATGATTCATCATGTATACGATACTAAACCATGTTTGCGGTCGATGTAAGAGATATTAAGACCTAAATCCAAGAGTATCTGCCACAGCCCCAACTTGACAGTCATGCTTGATGATTTTGCAGAAAAAAGAATCCTAACGCCGGCCAAAGTATACAGAGTTTGCAAAACAATATCACACCAACAATTATAATGGGGATACATGAGTGGTCTCATTTAGGAAGAGACAACCAAACACAAAGTTGTAGAAGTCACTTCCTTTGACTGCACCTCCGCCTCCGGTTACAGCTTCAGTATCATATTTGCATGCACGAGTACAGTCGGGGCAATACGTTACCTACCAAGACACAACATTCATAAGCATGGGCAGTTCAACTCAGATTACTTCACCTTTCTCCAGTTATATCATTATTCGAGTAAAAGCAAGGAAAAGCATCGGAATAGCAGTTCTAGGGACCATTAATGCAGGGAGTCAGTGATCAAAGGGATTTTGATTGCTTCATACTAGCCTAGAGACAAACAGAGAGAAATAATAGTAAGTTATTGCTAGGAAAAACGTGCTAACACGAGAGACTGTGGAGATTAATAGGTCTAGAGAGATTCCAGGTGGGCTTCACTATTTCACAGTCCATGCAAGAGTTCCATGACTGTATGTTTTCATTCAATATGTCTTGATTCTTCAAATAAAACTTGGTCTTTCATTACCAGACACAGGAATTTTAGAATTTTTGGCAGGTTGGAATTCATTCCCATGCTAGGAGACAATTTTCAACAATTCAAAATGAAATGCAACTATAATTTTTTCCCCCCTCTTTCCAACATTAAATATGTACTCTTATTTCCAGAAGGAAAAGAAATGAAGAAGTATCCCTCACCTCCAGTAACTTAGGCTGATAATTACAGTCAAGCATGACATCAACACCATACATTGCTCTAGATGTTGAGCTGTGCATTTCTGGATGCACTGTAGCAGCCGCCTCAAAAACAGATCTGATCATCTGTTTAATTCGTAGATGTATATCCGACCATTTAACTGCAGTATAAGCACGACAACATGTGAATGAATGCAACAAAAAATACACTTATTCGAGCAACTGGAACATATGGAGAAAGGAACCAATCAGTACCATTATGTTCTTGTTCAAACTCTCTAACAAACTCTGGCGTGTTCATGTGATTCAATCTTCCCCTGTAATTCTGAAGAGCACAGAAGTCATAAGCACACAATACATAGTTTGCTTTAATATTATTTAGTTTGCTTTAATATTATTTATCAAAGCAAATACAGCTCAAATTTGTGCTCTTTGGATCCTAATGTCCACATACAAGGTGGTAACATCAAATTACGTGTGGGAAGAGTTCAGAGATGATGGACGCACAATTTAACTCAGGAGAAGTGGTAGACATAATTACCATAACCGTGAAATGTGTTTCATATTCAAAAAAGCTATGCTTCTCCAAAGAGTAGGTGTTATTTGCCAACCTAACCTGGTAAAAAGATGAAGACATTTGGAAAAATATAATTTATAAAAATATATATCTAGGCACAGCTAAAAACCAATGACATCTCCTACACCAAAAAAAGAGAAAGAGAACAAACATACCCAAAAGACATCTGTAAGGAATATCTCCAGAGGGTTGACACTGCGCACCAAGACAATATAACGCAGATCAAACTTTCTCCCATTAAATAAGGCAGGGTGTTCAATGTACTTCTGACATATTTTCGGTCCAGTCTCCATGAGCCGGATAATTGCCGATAAATTTTGAGTAACAGTTGTATCGATAGTTCTTGCCATGTTCCATGGTTTCAAGATCCACAAGTTGTCAACTGCATCCCGTTCGCGTTTATAACAGTCTCCTATAAGTTGGGTAAGATGTGTTTCAAGATTGTATGTCGGCTGGAGCCACTGAGGAGTACCATGAGCCTATAACAAGTGGGGGATGAGTCCAGAAACATATTTATCAATATTTACACATGGTAGAACTAAGCAATACATTAACTGATTTATGCATAACGTCGGCAAATATAGAACCTTCTGAACAGTTTCAGCCAAATGATGTTTCATAACAAGGCATGCTTCAAAAGGAAATTGATTTATGTATTGCTGATCATTCAGTCCAGCTGCCTTCTTCATCTCCTCATCAATTTGCACACTGGTCCATATAATATCTGCATCCTTTGGTTCACTTGCTGCCGGAAGAACAATTGAAAGAAATTAAGTAATAGAAGTCAGTATAGCATCAGAAAAGTTTTTCACATCCCAAAGTGCAATGAACAGCACACACAAGTAGATTACTAGACCCCAAGTGACTTAAAGTGAGAAAGTAAAAGGGGATGTTATTTGCATCATGTTGCCACTATACACTATCCTAGAACTACAAAGTCGTTCAAACAATGCCATGAGCTTCATATAGGAATAAAAAAGTTCTAGGAGCTAGCTCAAGTACATACTGATTGAAAATTCTGGACGTGTCAGAAATTCCTCAACTTGAGGTAAATCAGTGTAAACCTGCAACACACTTCTATCACCATGAAGCAGACTATTGGTTGCAGACGCCTCTGCTGGTATCAGAGAAATCCTTCTAGAGTTCAATTCTATGTTGAATTTTTTGTACTCCTATAGAGATAACACCAAAAGTTTGAATAATCATCGGTAATCAAGGAATGACCAGACAGTTAGGTCATCCTAATCATAATACATACTCTAATAAAAAAACTTTGAGGGGTAAGGAACCAGGCAGTAAGCCTTGCAGAACGTTGCCGCTTCTCCCCAATGCCAAACAGGTAATCCCGAGTGCATTCATCACCTCTTTGTACATTTTTTGTGGGCCAAAGAATTGAGTAACTGAAATTTTCACTCAATGTGAGCAACTTATTCACGAAATATAGGAATCAAATTAGGAACCGAAGTTCACTTGTATTTTAGTCCTCGTCCAATTTTTCACAAGTAACAATGAAATTAGAAAATTGAAAGCATCCTGACGGGAGAAAACTAAGGCAGTGGACTGTGTAGATGCTCTCAGCATGAAAAGGGGGGTAGAATAAACAGTTTGAAGTAAGAACCTCATAGCTGACTCCAGTTTACCATCAGGCATGTAAAGGAAAGGTGAAACCCTGAAATTGGATTCATCACTGTGCCGCAAAGCTGAACCCAGTTCGTCCATCACATACCTGAGGACAAAGTCGAATAAAAGTTATGATAAGGCATGAACCGAATGCGAATAATACAAGAATCATAAACAATACTTCAGTTGCAGAACCATCATACAGGTTCATCTTTGTCAACAAGATAACAAAAATGTATAGTTTCTGTTGCCCGAGAACTGTTGCAGATCTGTTTTCATGTAAAAATTTCAAGTGAGATCACCTGGCAGAAGGAGACTAGGATGACCGAACCTTAGTGGATATAGTTCTATATTTACCCAACAACAAACAATTTCAGTTATCCTTCTTTGCCAAAGAGCATGATTAAGTGAAACGAAGCCACATCTTTTCCAAGCTGAGCAGAAACACCTTCTCTAACATATAATGATTGGGGACCTTTACCACCACATCCGACTTGCAGATAAAAACAGAACCTAGTAGCTTCAACAGCTGAAGACAGTTTGTATTAAGAGACTACGAGTAATTCCACAAATGAAACAAGTAATCGTCCTTCTCCAGGCTTGTGGTAATTTAAGTAATTATGTTCCTGTGCCATAAGGTCTCTCTTACCTTTAGTTATTCTTGAGAACCACTACATGGATTAGTAAATGATCATACCTGTGATCTCAGACCTGTCGGTCTCAATTGAAGTGAAAATTTTACATTGTTTTTAGAAGACTACAATTCCCTCCTAAAGGACTAACTGGAATCTTAGCCAATCAGGAAACCAAATCAAATTCTTATCCTCTGTAAATAAAAGAATATTTTCTAGGCAAGGTAATGCTTGTTGAAACTTATATGGAAAATCTAAATGTGCCTCTATGCTAAACCCAATACAAGACTTAAACAAAAAGAAATGAGTGAATACCAAACAGAAGTTTCATCAATCTTTTCTTCATCAGCTAGCCGATACGTCATTAGGTACAACCACATAGCATTGATAACCCGATCAGTAAGAGATTCTCCAACATCGAACTCAGGGAGGCGAGGTTTTAACATGGAATCAACAATGCTCTTCTCAGATTCTAAGATCTTTGAAGTACTAACCCCATTCAGTTCTGAGAGAGTGGGCAGATGTTCAATAATATCAACAGCACTCTCTCCAAGAGGACCAGGAATATCAACCTATCATAGTGCTCGTCTCAACAAGATTGGGGATTTTAGAGATGTTTAAATAGGTCTCATTTAACAAAAGTTACCTCCAAAGCAGTCAAATTGCTGAACCCTCTTAGATATTTCAGTAGGTTGCTGCTCGAGTTCTCATCCATTGGATTTCCACGAAGATTCAAGTATGACAGGACAGGCATTTCAACTGGAGAAAAGGCCTAAAGAAAAGGAGTGAGACAACAATGAACATCAATTTAAATCAAGAAACCACTGAAGAAATTCATGGATTAATAAGGGAAGTAGGAAGCTAAAGATTGGGAGTTCTCTGGAGTAAGTTGAATTTTTTACCGTAGTGATAAGATTTCGGATGGATCGATTTGATAGGTCAAGAGAAGTGACTCTCTGCAGCTGATGATCAACCTCATGCGAACCACCAGGATTATCACTCTCATACAATCCCCCACAGAATCCTAATGCCCACTCACCATACTTGGGAGTGAATTGGGAATTGTAAATTTCCAGCTCACTACAGCTTTCTAGAATATGATCTTCCAAGTAACTGAAAAGGAAAGGACTTAGTATCTTCCACTTTCTTTAAAGCCCTTAAGAAATTTCAAGCATCAGTCCTAAGTTTAGCCTCATCAGTTTTCAAGAACATGAAGACTCACCCAGTTTCCAATACAGGATTATAGTTCAGCCACAGAGCTCTGAGAGATTTAAATTGAGCCACCACCTCTAATACAATCTCAGGCCTCTCGATCTTGTTGCCACGGAGGCTTAGCGCAAGTAGATGCTATGCAGTAGAGTTAACAGGAAGGTTAAAAACATTAATCAAGAGTAAAAGATGACATCATGACAGAATAACAAAAGGCATCCCTCCACAGTTCGGTTTAAGCGCAATTTATGCCAATTAGTTGAAGAACATACCCTTGTGATAAACACACGCCAAAATCTGAAGAATGCACCCAAAAAAAAAAGTGACAATTTGACAGTTTTGGGAAGAACGGGACTGGTAATGTCTTTGTTAAATGTCACTCCTTACAATTATCATCCATCCCCCATATGCCTAACTACTTTTAGTAAATTGCTTAGACTTGAGCAAAAAATCTCACACCACAGTCCACCTTTAAGAGGTCAACATGTCTGATGCCAGTTGAGGCTTAGCCAAAGAGCAGACTTACAGGGAATTTATTCGGCAAATCAAGAGAAACCAGCATAGCATCGTCAATTTCAAGATCTTCGAGCTCCAACCACCTCAAAGAATGCGCGCCTTCTTCTTTAACTTTAGAAAACTCTCTCTCAACTATTTCTGAAGCACTTAGTTTAGCATCATCTTCATCACCTGGCTCCTCATCCATATCAACGTCAACACACATTAACGAGGCCATCCTTTCAACTAGTCCAGGAATCTCCTGTAACTGCAACATGAAACTCAAAAATATCAAAAAAATAAATCCTTGTGCATAGAAAAATTACAAGAACATTTAATCAAGAACAACATAAGCCCCTGCTGAAACATCGCTAAATGCCTCAGCTATTTCACCTAAATTAAACAAATAGTAATAAGACATGCCAATTCGGTTAGACTGCACCTGCTTATAGGCATCGGAAAGGCGAAAAGTCCAAGCGTGATCAACCAGAAACACATCAGAGGTTTGTCCGATGGCGTCCGCTGTTAACACAAGCCTCCTCTGCCTGCCGCCCTCGACGGGTTCCACCTGAAAATAGCTCCCGCCGTCGAAAATCTCCGCCGTGAGCTTCTGGTAAAGCTTTCGGTGCAGCGGCAGAGGGAGGCCCGACGCCGCGAGAAGGACGCCGTGCGCTTTCACGAAATCCTCGTAGTTGAGAAGTCCGGTGGCGGCGGGCGACATTGTGGTGAGCAGCTCAGGGTTTTGAGCGAGTGGAGAGGTTTACAACCTTAATAATTTCAAAAGACCATATTTATATTTTCAAAATAATAGTATTCATTTAACAAATATTATGCGAAAATTTGTATGCGCATCGTGTTGCGCGTAACGTAATTGATTGTCCGATTTTAATCCGCTTTGATCGCATTTAGCCTGCTGACGTTATTATTTATTTTTTATTTTTTATTTCATTTTTTAAACTTTTTTCCTCTTTATTTTCTTTTTTTTTTTTGTAAGGACGGGTCTGTCACTCTTTGTGAAGAAAAGTGTCTTTTCTTTTAAATTAATTTTTTTTTTTTTTTCCAATTTTTTTGATAAGGGAAAGCGTGTCATTTGTAATGAATAAATGTGTCATTTGTTATTTATCTCAAAGTGTATCGTAACAAACAAAAATGTCATTTGTATTTGAATAAAGTGTTTTGTATCATTTATTGACTATCAATTTTTTTTTAAATGCGATTTGTTTTGAAAAAAATGTATCATTTGTTTATGAAAAAAATATCAATCACACTTAAGTAAAGTCACTCATAATTAAGGAACGTGTCACTTTAATCTAGTAACTAATATGAAGCGTAATAAAGAAATGTTACCCGAATGTTGGAACAAGTTTTATTTTGTAATGTAGTAGAATTTTCTAGTGTTAATTGTCTGCGTTGTACGTGTCAATCATGATAAAAGAGCGTGTCGATGATGAGCGAGTGTGCGTCTAAGCCGTAATTCGAGTAGAGAAGCGAGTGTCGATTGTCCATATTGTTCGTGTCAATCATGACAAAAGAATGTGTCAATGACGAGTAGAGTGTCAATTTTCTACGATATTCGTGTCAATAATGACAAAAGAACATATCAATGATGAGCGGGTGTCAATCATGACAAAAGAACGTGTCGATAATGAGCGAGTGTACTGTTTAAGTCGTAATTCACAATAGAGAGCGAGAATATCAATTGTCTGCATTGTGCGTGTCAATCATGACAAAAGAACGTGTCAATGATGAGCGAGTGTCCGTTTAAACCATAATTCACAATAGAGATTAAAGTGTCAATTGTTTTACATTGTGCGTGTCGATCATGACAAAAGAATGTGTCAATGATGAGCAGAGTGCATGTTTAAGCCATAATTCACAATAGAAAGTAGAGTGTCAGAAATGTTAAACTCCGTGTCAAATATCACTAAGACAAGAATAGCGAGACGGAGGAAAATATTAAAATGTTTCATCAATCTAAACTTCGAAGGTCATGAAAAAAAAAAGCAAAAAGGAAACTATGATGCAGTAAATAAACTAAACCAAAAGCAAACAAAAACCTTCTTGAATGCACATAAAATTCATTGCACGATTACCTAGTAGCGAGGAAGGAGAAATATCAAAATAAAATCCACGGAGAAAATCAATATATATATATATATATATATATATATATATATATATATACTTAGAAAATTAGATATAGAAAACATTCATGAATCCTAAAAATGAATAATCTCTTTTTTTTCCGGTTGAGGAAGAAGCATAAGCATGTTCATATATGCCTCAGGTAGCAGTTAGTTCCAACAATTTAAGCAAGGAAACCGTAATCGCAGCCGTCAAAACGTCTGCGACGATGTTTTCGAATACATTGCGGAAGACGGCGTTGGTTTCCGGCGAGTCCTCATCGAAGAGGTCGGAGGCGGAGAGAGCGAGGCGGATGCGGAAGATCGCACGGAGGTGGATCCGACTCTTTGGAGCGACGGAGCGAGGCACGAGGAGCAACGGTGATGGAGCGGAGAGACTAAGAGGAGCGATGGTAAAGGAGACGGAGACGGAGATAAAGAGTACGAAAGAGAGATAGAGGGGAGTGGAGAAAGAGAGAGAGAGGGGGGAGATACAAAGAGAAAGGGGGAGAAAGAGAGAGGGGCGGTGGGGGCGAGGGGAGGCGACGGGGAGAGATGATGATTTAATTATTTTTTTTGATAAATATTGAATCGGGTTAAACTTGGGTCAAAATTGAGTAATTAGATCATATTGCATGTGCAATATGATGCACCCTAGTCCATCTCCAAATATTATACCCACGTTTTTTTTTTCTTTCTAATTAATTTAGGATGGCAATCATATAACTAGGGGTGTTGCAAAAAATCCAAACCCCCATCCGCTTCCTTAAACCGTCCATCTCAACTCATATCCGTCGGTTGGAAATTGTAAAATAAATTGTGTTTTAAACTTTTAACAAACCGCCATTTCGGGCGTGGGTGACTGTTGCGGACAGAAGCTACGCACCGACTCGTTCGCCCGTTAATTTTTTTTGTTAAAAAATATATTTAAATATATAAATAATAAAAATATAGTCAATTTTATGCATCTATTAGAATTGAGATAAATAGAAAGTAGAAACATGTTTCTTCTTGTCGTTCGCCGACCTCATCCATTATAAGTTCTAGTAACTTTTTTTAATATCATTTCTCGTTTCACTTAAGTCCATTTCCTATTCTTTTCGATGTTTTATTTCTTTCTATGTTCGACACATTGTAGAATACAATTTTCAGAGTATTTTAATGTTCCAAGATGTAGACTTACTTTGCCTACTTTTACTATGGTTAAGATATTTGAAATCACATTTTAATTCAAATTTCGGATGCCTTATTTACTTATTATCACATATCCATGATGTTATTCATCGGAATTTGCTAAATGGTCTCGCATTTGATCTTTATTACTCTCTCCATCCCATCTCACTTGTCCAATTTTTTTCGGTGCGGTTATTTCGACGGGGTGGTTTTATATAATAAAAGTGTGGGACTCATATGCAATTAATTAACAATTTAAATTGATTTGTGTGGTAAATGTGTGAGACCCATATAATTTTTAATTATTTAGAGTTTATTTGAGTTGATAAAAATGTGAGACTCATTTCCTTATTTAGAAACTTGACAAGTGAGTTCAGACAACCCGAAAAGGAATATTGAACAAGTGTAATGAGACGAATGAAGTATTTTATTTTTCACATTAGACATCTTTTGCTCGTATCGAATGACTAATTTTATTGACATGATTTAGAGATGTAATAACTTTGTCAAATCGGCCGCAACCGCCTCGACCCGCTATTGTTTCGGAAAAAACTAAACTGCCATGTAATTCTCCTCGCCTAGATATAGGTGGGTCGTTTTTAGGCTATACCCGTCTGATCTCGCCCGCGCACTCCCCTATAAAAAAAACGCTGCAACTATTCAAAGGAATTTATTTCTTAAGGGGTAAATATTACTCGTCCATCTACGATATTGTTTCTTTTAGGCCTTGAGATTAAGAAACTTAACTTTTGTGTGTAAAATGATATTGAGTGACTTGACTTTTAGAAATTTTTTGTGTTATATAATTTCCTATTCGAAAAATAAGACAATATTATTGGGATGGTCAATCGAATTTACAAGACGATATTATTTATAGGTATGAGAACGGGTCGGATGCGGATCTGGATTTTCCTAGGTGCATATCTCGATCCCAAATTTTGTATGTTGCTTTAAAGTTTCTCTTAAATATAAGTAACACTGGAAAAAAAAAGCTTAATTTAAATATAAACATAAATGTATTCTTAAAAGCATCTTATGAAAAAAAAAACACTTGAAATACTAAAACATATATGTTTTTTCAATCTTAAAAAGTTTGAAAACATGATTAATTATGTTTTTTAAAAACCCTACCGACAACCAGCTGATACGGGCCCGTGATTGTATTTTTATTAAGAGTAAAATATCACTTTGGTGCCTAATCTTTCAACTTTTTTGAGTTTTGTTACATTCACTTTAAAAATTGTAAATTTAATTCCTAAACTTAAGAAATAATTGCGATTTTAGTATCTTTTATTATTTTAATAATTAAATAATATTAATTGTGGTTTAGTGAAGGGTAAAATTGCATAATCATGTCATGTGAAACTTTTTTTTATGTTATAATTTTTTAAAATATGATTTTTAAACTATTAAAAAAGTATATAATAATTAAATAGTTTGTGTTAATTTTATTTAATAGTTTATGTTATATTTTTTTTTTAAATGTTAAAAAAATTTTAGACCCGAATTGAACCTGATAGGTCATCTCCCCAGATTCCTCGAACATGAGTTTATTTTTGGATTGGGAGGTTTCCCTCTATTGTTGTCTTCCTCGTGGCCGGCCGTGATCTCTTCTTCAGACTCCGAACTTCTTTCTTTCGTATTATGTCGTGTCTGTTCAGTCACAACAGGTTCAGTTCTGGCTCGTTGGTTCCACTACCAACTTTGTTCTATCTTACGCACAGGCGATCGGGACATACATCGTTGCTTTCGCAACATAATTTGCCTCATTTCCTATTCCTCTTTGCTGTCTTTTTATTTCCAAATCAAACATGAGGTTAGGGTGAAAAGACCTGCTCAGGCGACACTTAAAAAACACAATAGATTGGTAGAAAAAAAGCTAAAATATGTCATTCCACAGCAATGACGTCATTTGGTGATCACTGTCTTGCACCAAATAAATTCATGCACACATATATAAAAAATGCAAATAAAAAGGGGTCTAGCAAAATTATCCACATACACTCAATTTCGATCATCGAGGCTAATGATTAATTAATCATACTGTTGGGAGATGATTCAGTCTTCTCACAATCAGTTAAGACATAACTTCGGTAGCCCTGTGCTCACGAATACTTGCGAAGATTTGAAGATCCCAAAACCCTATCTTGATTGATGAACCATTCGGTTGTAACATGTTTCGTTACGTCTGCGAGGTTTCGGACTCGGTAGGCACACTCGCATCCGGTTCGGGCACTCGGTAGATTACCCGCCTCGGAACCAGTAGAAGACTCGGTGATCTTGGACTCGGCGGGAGCGATATGCGAAAGGAGTCGGTGGAGCCCGAACTCGGCGGGAGTAGTTCAGCGAACTCGGAGGCGATCTTCGGTAGAGCCGACTCGGCGGGAGCATGCTGCTTGAATCGGAGATCGGACTCGGCAACGGGCCGGACGATCTTCGACCGTCGAGATTCTCTAAAAGTCAAATCAACGAGTCAATACGAGGAAGAGAGAAGTCGGCTTCGAGATCTCCTTAAAGTGCGTTACGTCTCACCTACTTTCACGAACCTCGACTAATGACAAGCAATCACTGTCTTATATACGTTAAAGGCTGCAAGTCAACAACTTTCCGGAAATGGAGGGAAAGGACACTTGCAACCATACTTTGAAAGAGCCGTTAGCTACCCGAAAAGAGAGAGACAAATGATCGTCGTCTCCAACGGATCTATCCTAATCTCCGCTCCATAAATAGAGGGATAAAATCAAATTGAAGCTCACCTTCGTACATGAGAATATGAGAAAACGAGTGAACCAGCGAACACACAACCGAACTCAGAGCATTCAAAGAGCAACTCATAAATGTCCTAAGTCTTCCGCAAGTAGTTCGAAGTAGCAATCTCCGGCGAAAGACTACATATCCGCTCATAGGAACCAAGGCTGAATCGGAATTATACAACCTCTAGTATCCAAGCGGCGAACACGAACCCAAAGTTTATACTTAGCCATTTGTCGCTCTAGAAGCTACTTTCTCGTTCCCTATCCCTCTAACCTAAGCTTAGGCTGCTCATATCTATAGCTTAGACGAAGGAGTTCATAGTCGAGCCGATCCTTATTGTAAAGGACTCCTTCAGCTGTTGGAGAGTTTTTCAAACACTTAGTTTGATACCCCGTAAGCGAGACTTGCTCGGTATAAATCTCAAGACCGGTGTTTGTCCGGTGTACAAACCGGCGAGACTATCTCGGTATAATACATAGCCTCCCGATCTTTCGGGACGGTGGACGTAGGATTGTTGGATCCGAACCACTTTAAAAATCGCACGTGTTCCGTGTTCATTATTCTTGTTGCATTGATTTACGTGCATGCTTGAAAATATCTTTAAAATCATTCAAGCGAGTTTCAAAGCAAGCTTAATCTCTTGCACTAATATCTTTGGCCTGTTTTGCTAAAAACGTTTTCCTAACTCAGCCGAATTTGGGCCTACACATTTCCGCACTACGAACTTTATACGAGCGGTGCCCGAATTCTAACTCTAGTCGGCTAGCGAGGCCTCGGTAAACTTCGGTCACTCTGCCACGCGATTCGGAAGCGGCTTATTTGGTCTGCTTGAATTCATTCGATAAGGTATTCTCCTAAAAAGGAGCGTTCGCGTTTTAAGTTGAGAAATCGGTTTTCAGGTGTATTCACCCCCCCTCTACACACGAACGTTACTCTCGGGACCAACAATTGGTATCGGAGTTGGAGTTCTCTAAGACTCTTGTTATTCTCAAAGCGGTCTACTTGAACGGATCAGGAAAAGCGTTTTCCCTTGCATATCATTCTTCATTCATATCATTATTCATTATGTCTCATATGTCAGGAATCAGAATGGTACCCATGTTCTCAGTAGAGAACTATGGAGTATGGCGGGTCAGAATGGAGGCACATCTGACCTCTCTCCACGACAGCATGACAGAGGTTCTAGAGGACGGACCTATCGTTCCAATGGTAGATATCGTCGTAGCTCAGGACCCAGCACAAGGAGGAGGGATGGTGGCCAGGGAAGAAGATCCCCAAAGACGGAAGTCTCTTCACCCACGAGGAGAAGAAGCTTCACAACTTAGGCCGTGTCGCCAGAAACGCCATACTGACCACTCTGAGCGATTCTTATCTCGGAAGAGTTCAGGACTGCAAGTCCGCGAAAGAACTCTGGGATGCTCTAGCGCTACTGAGTCGGGGGACTCAAAAGATCAAAGCGAACAAACTCGCGCTGGAACTTCAGAAGCTGGAGAGACTGTCTCTCATGCTAGGTGACTCCATTGAAGATCTCAACGTCAGATTCACGGATCTGATGAACTCTATCAACGGGCTGGGAAAGACGTTCTCCAACCGAGAGATGAATCTCAAATTTTTGAGGGCACTGTCAGGCGGTCACTGGACTCCCTTTGCTACTTTATTACGTCATTCTGATTTAGATATTATTACTCCTGACCATATCTTTTCAGAACTTAAAGCTGAGGAGTTTGAGTTTGGCTTACCTCAAAGGAAGCAGCGAGCTGAAGCTGACACCCAAGTCGACCATGCCTTTAAAGCATCGGTCGGCCACAGCGGCTTCGGCGTCTAGCAAGGCTGAATCTTCACTCAATGACATACAAGAAGGAAACTTAGCCAAGAAGTACGCGCTGCTTGCCGTGAAGTATCAAAAGGAGAAGGAGAGGTGCAGGAAGCTCTTAAGAGTCGTCAGAGACTCTAAGGGTAAGGCGAATATACACCCAAGCGCACTCGACTCACATACTTCGAATGCGGGAAACGGGAAGACTCGGCTCGGTCGAAAGACAACGAAAGCAAAGAAGAAAGAGTCACAACCTGCTATAACTGCAAGAAGCCAGGACACTATCAGTATGACTGTCCTGAGCTCAGTACTGCTGAAAGAGCAGCACACAAAGCACGAAGGGAGAAGTTCATCAAGAAGTGACAAGCATATATTGCAGGTGAACTCTCAGACGACTCAGATGAAGTCGACTCCTTCATGGATTCATCAGATGATGAAGCAGCTTTCATGGCTATAGAGCTTGAAGCTGAAGAAGACGCTGAAAAATGTCTCATGGCATGAGAAGAGGATGAGGTAAACTCTCACGCACCATTTAACTCCCTCTTCACACCTGCACACACGACACTATTTACGGTGCGAGATGAGAATACGGACGTTGCATTGCATACGAAGAACTACTCGACGAGCGATTCGGATGAGTGCACGGCTCGGTAAGACTCTTCGGGGAGTTGGATACCACGAAAGTGGAAAATCGAGAGACTTTCTCGGGAGAGTCATGTTGCTGCTGAGTCGGAAGGACTTGTGTTGAGACTCAGGGAGGAGATGAACTCTCTGATGGCCAAGTCTCAGCATCAAGAAGATCAGATCTCAGTACTGACTAATGACTTGACTTAGAAAGATACTAAACTGAGTCTACTGAAGCAAGAGTTATCAGGACTTCAGACCGAGCATGAATTGATGAAGAAAAGTGATGATGTGCGGAGGAACGCGATGACGAGAGCGGTACATGGGCGGCGAAAAGAAGCTTGAAGCTATGCTAGCAAGCAACAAGCCCAAGCATTGTAAGGAGGGACTTGGATTCGGCCATGGAGCCTCCTCATCCGCCCCCGTACGCTCGGGAAAATCGACTAGGCGATAAGTTTGTTCAAGGGGAGACCATCAATGCAAAGATCTTGAACCCCCTAGCCAAGAACAAACAAAAGATGAAGGCACCTCATCCCGGTTATCGGCACTCGACAAGAAGATCGGCACCAAATCACCCCAATTCGGTCAAGGGGAACCAACAAAGCAAAATGGACTACTCGGTATGGACCTTCGTAGGCGACGCATCCCGGCTCGGTATGGGTCATATTACTATGATCCTATAGTCAGGAGAGGATCCAAAAGTCAGAAGAAGAAGAAGAAGAAAGCCGTACAGAAGGCAAAGGTCAGCAGTCCACCTACTTAGAAGATCAGGACTCCTGAACCTGTAAAGCCTCAGAAGTAGCATCGACCAGTCCAGTGGTCAAATATGTTGACAAAAGTGGAAAGAAAGCGTGCGAGACCACCGGGGTCGTAAGGCAGATTTGGGTTTCCAAAACTAGCATCTAAGGACCCCAAAATTAAAAATAAAGGGTACCTAAATATAATTTCGTTTTGCGGGTGCACAAGGACCCTTGGTATGTGGACGGCGGATGCTCAAGACATATGACATACCAAAAGGACCTGCGAAGAATTATACTGCGAAGAAGGACCCCGAATCGAGTTTGGAGACAACGCAAGGCTATACCGGGAGGATATGGAACACTCGGCATTGGAACCAGCAAGGTTCCAAGAGTATCATATGTTGAAGGACTTCAACATAATCTTCTCTCTCCGTTAGTCAATTTTTTGATAACTCGAATAGAGTGATTTTTGTAGTTGGTTTACGTGATGTTATTGATAAATCTACGGGGGAAAACGGTGTTGTCGGGTTCGTGCGAAAAGAATATCTATGTAGGCGGCGGAACTCAGTTGAACACGAAGCTTGTTTGTTGGTGAAGAATGACAACGAGAATGGGATGGCTGCAGCACGAAGACTCGGCCATCTCAACTTCAAGACGCTCAACAAATTAGCTAGAAACACTCTTAGCAAGATGACGCCGAATGAAGTATTCGGCAAAGACACTCGGTGTGAAGCATGTACGAAGGGAAAGCAAACAAGGAATCAAAATCCTTTTGTTCCATCTCCTTCCACCGATGGAATCCTTGGTCGCTACATATGGATTTGTTCGGTCCGGTCTCTCCGGTGACGATCGGAGGCAAGAAGTATGCATTAGTGGTCATTGATGACTACTCGCGTTACACATGGGTCGTATTTATTGCCAACAAGTCGGCGTCAAAACAGAGTTACCAAGCTTGTTGGTCCCGAGTGTACGGTCGGGTGTAGAGGGGGGGGGGTGAATACACTGATTCGATTTCTCAACTTCGAACTTGAGCAGTCCTATTCGGGATGGTGTCGGCGAAACAATTCGGCGAGACCGGACAAGCGTTCCGAATCGAGTTAAAGGCTAAGAGTTCGACTCAACCGAGATGCGCTAGCCGACTAGGTCGGAATTCGGTATCTACGGTAAGAGTTCGGTGCGCGGAATAGTGTAGGCCCAAATCGGTTTTTGTGAGAAAACGTTTTAAGTCTCGGTTCGGTAGATTAAAAGTTCGGTATCTTTGAGACGGTTGATTGATTTTAAATATGATGTTCGGTATGAATAGTAAAATCAATGCAACGATTAAGAAAGCGATAAGAGACACGGGATTTTTAAAGTGGTTCGGATATCGCTCAAATCCTACGTCCATTGTCCCGAATGATCGGGGAGGCTATTTATTATCTGAGTTAGTCTCGGTCGGCTTGTACCTTGGGCAAAGCCACGTCTTGGTTTTTATATGCGATCCAAGTCTCGGTTTACAACACTATCAAACTTAAAGTGTTTGACAAACTTCTCTAACGGTGAAGGAGTCCTTATACTGATAAGGATTGGGTTCAAATGTGAACTCCTTCGTCGAGCTATGGATAAGAACAGTTAAGCTTAGGGTTAGAGGGATAGGGGAATATGAGAGTAGCTTCTAGATCGACGAACACTGAAGGTAAGCTTTGAGTTCGTGTAACGTCGATTTGGATACTAGAGGCTTTATATATCGGTATAGCTTGATTCCCTATGAGCTAGAATGTAGTCTTTCGCGGGAGATTGTTCTTCAAGTTCTTGCTAAGACTTTGTTCTTTGGAATTCGCTCTTTTTCGCGCTCTCTCGTGTTCTTGCGAGCTTCAAATCTTGAATGATCCCTCTATATATAGAGCGGGAGATTGAAATAGATCCGTTGGAGACGATCTTCTTCTCTCTCTCTCTTTTTGGTAGCAAACGGCTCTTTTGGTGTAGGTAACGAGTGTACTTTCCCACCTTTTTAGGTAAAAGGTTGGCTGCGACTTTAGCGGGTGAGAAGACACGTGTATGCTTGTCATTCATCGAGGTGGATGGAGTGGTTGAGACAGCACAAACTTCGAGACGGGCGAAGGCGACTTCTCTCTTCCTCGTACATGACAATGCGATTGTCTTTCAAAAGGTCGGCAGTCCCGAAGACTATCTGCCGTTGTTGAGTCGACCTTGTATTCGGTAGATAGGCTGTCGAGATAAGTCTACGAAGATCGGCTACGAGTTCGGTGAACTACTCTGCCGAGTTCGGTTCAAGCCGACTCTCTCGATATCTTGCTCCTCCCGAGTCGAGTATCACTGAGTCTTACGCACTAGTCTTTGAGGCGGATAAGCTGCGGCGCCTTGACCGGAGCGAGTATCTGCGAGTGCGAAACCTCGGGAGACAAAACGAGATACAAGGGAATGGTTCATCATTCGAGATGGGGTTTTGGGATCTTCAAATCTTCGGACAAGTACGAGCACAAGGCTACGAGCTTAAGATCGGTGTCTAAGACCGAATCATTTCCCATTGAGTGAAACTTGTCTTGAGGATGGAATCATCACCCAACAATGTCCCCCTATTTGATGATGCCAAAACCTATCATCGATGTCCTATCAACTATGCTAAACACTAACTTACTCGGAAACAGAGCTCCTTACAAATATTACAAGTAGGATCGGTGGAGTCATCTGCGGTAAGTGCTAGACTACGAGGGAGACGGGCGAGAATAATTTCCCCCTTTACAATAATTTCCCCCCATGCAACAATTTCCCCTTTAGAGAAATAATAACTCTACGAAAGTCTAGTCTATCGGAGATCTAGCAGAGCAAAAGCCGACAAGTAAATAAACAAAGTGTGTGTGTGTGTCGGTAATCACTTGATGATTACGAGTGTTAAAGCATAAAGCAAACACGGCTATTTAGACAACAAGTAGTTGTCGAGCCAAAAGAAGATTCGTATATATATGATAAACGAGTTCGAGTACATTACAAATCTTGCTAAGCTAAAAGGAGAACTAAGAAGGAGAACCCTTAAACGCGCTGAATCCTATTCATGAAACCTTGGGATTTATCTTCGGGCGGTGGGACTCCATACATTACGAACGTGTTCTTCCTCGGCTCGGGTATTCGGCGAAGTCTGGCTTTGGATCATCTTGTTCTAGACCTGCGTTCAACGCAGCATTCTTCACTTCTTGTTCAATCATTCGAGATGTACCGAGTCGTCTTGTCTTCGGTTGGAGGAATGATCCTTGCTTCGAGAACGCGACTACTACCCCTTCGATTCTTGCTCTGTACATATATGGGTAAAGATCGGGTTCGGTAATGGTCATCCACTCGACATAGGCATCGGCCTTAGACATTTCGAGGCCGAATCGCGAGAAATAATTTCTCTTGATAAACTCTATCTTGGCCGATTCCCATCTACGATTGAAGCGAATAGGCATCCATTCGTCGATCTCGGCCATCTATGTGTTTTCGGATCGTTTGGCTTCACGAACCTTACGTATCGATAAGGAATGTCGGCTTTCGAAGGAACTCTCGGCTGGCCTCTTGTTGCATGCGCTTCTGAGTGCCTCAAGGTCCGCTAAATGTATCCTCTGCTGGTAGCCTCTATCTCGTCTAGCTTCCTCTCCTCTCGTAGAGATATCTATCCATCGAGCGAAGATTTCTTCGATTTACGCATCTTGCTCTTGAGGCTTCGAGGAGCTTGTTCGGAGTCGGCGGAGGTGCTGGATTTGGTTTTGGATGTACCTCTTGCTGCTCGGTGCCTTTTTTTGTTGCCTCTCCCTATCTTCATCATCTTCAATTCGAGTTTTACGGGAGGCGATCTAGCGGGCGCCTTTTTTTTTTCCACCGCGTCTTTGGTGCCTTAGTCTTTCCTTTAGCGAGGCTTAGACTTTGGTTTGTTGGCGGCTTCAGGCATCGGCGATCTCCCTTGCCCGGCTTCTCATCGGCGGCAATCGAGCCTCCTCCTCGGTGAGATGTATCTCTTGGGTTTCTTTCTTTGGAGGGTCGGGAGTTTGAGAATTTTCTTACCTTTGCCTTGAACAGGTGGAGGTAGAGGGACTTCTTCACCGTCATCCGAGTCCTCTCGAGTCCTCTTTACGTTCGGCATACTCCGCAACCTCCTTGATGATATCGGTAGGAGTTTGGGTTGCATGAGTAGCACGGGATCTGAGCCACTTGGGCCGGTCGCGTGTGTGCTCGTAGGCTGGGACACCACGGGCCTCACCCTACCGAGTGCGAGTACGAGTGCGGGATGACTTCGGTGTAGCTTCCCCCTTAGACTTTGGACTTTTGGTGGGGGTCGGCTTCTCGGTACTACGTTTGTTGCCTTTGGTCGGCTCAATACTCTTCCCTCTTCTACTTTCCCCCTTTTTGGCATCATCAATTGCAGCCGGGGTAGGGATAAGTGTTGTGTTCTGAAGGCTGTTGAAGGAGGTTGACAGCGACTGAATTTAATTGTGGATGTCTGTCAGAGCCTCATGCAGCTCGTTCCTCTCAAAAGTTAGAACTTCATCAAATTGTTTGTAAGAGAGTTCAGCTGCAGCCTTTACATCATTCAGCTTCTCAGTGATCTTGTCTTCCAAGGCCAGTTGGATATTCTCAAATCTTTGTTCAGTGGCCTCGGATTGTTCAGTGATAGCGTCAGTATGAGCCAGTTTAGAAGGCAAAAATTCATCAAGTAGCTTGGCTTGGCTCTCCTGAAAGATTTTGGTGAGCTTCGAATGGTGGACTTCTTCTTGAGCCAACGCTTACGAAATAAGCGCGAGAAGCATCGAGGGCGGGCGATGAAGAGACGGAAGACTTGCCCACGAAGTTCTTTAGTTGTGGCTTGAGCGATGCGCTTCCATGTCCTATGGATAGCCTTCGCAAGATCTCGATTTTTGATCCCTTGAGCGGTTAAGGCTTTTGCCAGCGATCGAGATCTCTTTTGCGGTGCGGGCCGGGCGGCGCCGAAAGTCGGCTGCAGCAGAGGGCGAGCGGGCTCTGGCGAGGATGAAGCACCGGCCTTGGACTTCTCGGGACCAAGGATACCGAGAGGAATATCGGGAATGTCGGCATGTGTATCGTTGTCTCGGGTGATCCCTTATCGGGTTGTCAAGGGCACGAATCCTTGGGTGGGTCTGGTCGTCATGATCGACCCGTCCGAGGGTCTTTGAGCCTTACGCTTGTTTGTCATGTAGCATCGCAAGCATAGCGTCCCTCGGATTCTCCATGGTGCTTGAGGTCGGCGGGCTCGAGTAGCCTATTTGCTTGCCTCAACTTCATCTCTTCTTCATGGAGTTGCGACGGGAGTAGTGGAGAACAAGGCGAAGTAGATGCGGCCACTCACGAAGCGAAGAAGCATGTGGAGCCTTGCGATTTGGCAATGATCATCAAGTCCGAATGATCGGCAAGCTCCGGTATCCGTTGAAGGATCTCACGGGAGGCTCGAGATAAGATCATTGAAGCTTCCATCCCGATTGATTCATCTTCGGATGCGGTCTCGAGACTCCAAGTCTATGTGTGAAGTCCGCTCTTCGGTTGGAGGGACGGCGAGTGAGTGGAGGGGACGAAGGGGGGGTGTCTAGGCGCCGAATATCTGCGCTACGAGCTTCGAAGCATCCCCTTGGTCCCTTTTCGGTGGAGACGATCTTCTCCGGCGGCGCCGAGTCTTCTCGGGAAGACTCGGACTCATCAACCAGTGCGGGGGTGAGTAGTCTTCTCGGGGAGCCCGTTTAGCGAGGCACTTCGGGGAACCTCCTCGGTGGCTGGCACCTCAACGACTTTCTTCGGTTTCTTTGCGGTGCCTTAGGAGTTTTAGCGGGAGGGGTTCTTTTCTTTGTAGGCGTAGCTCTTTGAGGCTTTGATGGCGGAGAGGCTGGCGAGGGTCCGACCTATCTATTTGAAGCGCCCTTGTCTTGTTGTGAAATCGACATTCTTCACATTGAAGTACTCCTTGTCACTTGTAGGTGATAGGCTCAAATCCACATAAATCCTCGACCATGATGGACGGTTTGAGTCCATACGACAATTTGCCCTTTGCGCTCGGCATGTTCGATGCCACTGTCGAACTTAGCGGCTGAGCCATGAATTCTCGAGAGAAAGAACTCCGTCCAATTAATCCGGGCTCGGTCGTATATGGCCATTATCATCCGAATCTTAGGCCTCGACACTGGTCAAATGACCACTGCTTGGCTTGTCGGTAGTTGCGTCACTATATAAGCAAGTGCCACGAGCGAGAGCAACATGCTTGTTCTTCGAAAAAGCGGCTACGAAAGTAGTGGGCTTTCCACGGGAAGACGGTAAGATATTCATCAACTCGGTCGTCTCTGTACCCGGTGCACCGATCCCTTCGGAGGGCGAGATCAAAGCTCCGCTTCAAAGCATCCTTGATGGACATACCCCTTCGGCTCCGTAGTGGCGTTTTGGATAGAATGGGCAACAAATCTCGCCACTATGTCTCCGGACACTGCGTCCGAATTCAAGTACAGCTACGCAACTTTGTCTCGGGAGGAAGAACGAAGGCCTCCTAGACAGAAATTTCTCCGGCCACGACTCGCGCGAGGCGAGAATATATCGTCCATGTACTCCGGATCGCATGAATAGAAATCCATGGTGGGTTCAAACCACACGCGATCCTTCTCGAGAATGTTCTGCATATCCATTTGGAGATATCATAGAGATATTGGTTTCCGCCATTGTACTGTTACACGAAGTTGTTATCGGTATCGATTTTTAAATAAAACATTTTTATATATGATACTAATCAATAATGATCAACACATAAGTAACTTCATGTAGGCATACAGAGAATTTGATCGAGGTGAAAGTAAGCAAATGAGGGTTTTTGCACAAAGGTATTCTCGGATTTTTCGGAGGTAAGATATGATCGAAATGTTAAGTGCGAATATGGCGGTTCTTAAGATTTGATCGAAATATGTACATATCTAGAAGATGAACGAGTTATCGATCTAAAGGTTGAGTTTAAACCTACTTTATGAGATGGACGGTTAAGATTCAATATTATAAAAGGTAATGATCACAAAAGCCGTCTAAGTCAATGCAAGTTGTAAACATGCACTAAAGAGTAACTATGATAAGACATGCGTTTAATGCGCACGAGTTCGGCAAAGTTGTGCATAGAATGTCGTGTATTAAATGTAATCTGTTATCAATAAATGACAAACTAAGAGATATTTAAATCATCTGTTGAATCTCCATAATAAATGCTTATCATTGTTGCATTAGATACTATAGAGTAGAGATACGCAAAC
This sequence comes from Lavandula angustifolia, assembly GCA_028984105.1. Lineage (NCBI taxonomy): Eukaryota > Viridiplantae > Streptophyta > Magnoliopsida > Lamiales > Lamiaceae > Lavandula > Lavandula angustifolia. The sequence goes on along the minus strand of CM054812.1, from coordinate 22,866,447 downwards.
CCGTCATTGAACATAGTAGTCGGTGATACCTCGTGTAGATGGTTTTCGAATCTCTACGTGCTTGAACTTACTCGATGCGAGAGTGATCATTCCCCCTCACCTTGGAATGTTCCTCTCCACGAAACCTTATTTGCGGGCCGGGGTCAGTAGGGTCCAGCAGAGACCTAGCTCTACTGAAAGTTCTCACGAATACGGATTTAGCTAGAGGCTTGGTCGGTATATCGGCCCTTTGTTTGTCGGTATGGATCTTTTCCATTACGATATCCTTCTTTTCGACATGGTCACGAATGAAGTGATGTCGATGTCCACGTGCTTGCATCTCGTGTGAAGAACATGATTACGAGTGATTGCAATGCTGCCGGTATCGTCGCAGAAGATCGGCACTTCATTACGAATGACGTCATAGTCTCTTAGGCTGCTTGTCTCGCCCAAAGGATTTGGGCGCAGCAACTTCCGGCAGCCATGTATTCGGCCCGGTAGTTGACGTGGCTGCGAGTCTTGTTTCTTTGAAAACCATGAGATCGGCTTACCTTGCTAGGGGCCGACATGTTCCCGAAGTTGATTTTCGGTCGATTCTACATCCTTCATAGTCGGCATCGAGAATAACTTTGTTAGTTCAATATTATCATCATTGGATACCATAAACCTATGTTGGGTGTGCTTACGAGATAGCGAAGAATCTTCTTTCTTTGAGTCCGGATGGCTCGCTCGGATTCGCACGAAATCGAGCGCATACACCTACAACATAAGTTATGTCGGGACGAGTAGTTGTTAGATATAATAATGAACCAATTATAGCACGGTATTCGAGTTTGATCTCTTGATACTCCCTCCTTATCAAGATCGATTTTCATATTCGTGTTCATCGGGATCTTGATAGGTTTGCGGATGTGCCGCCGAATCTTTTGATGAGGTCTCGAGTGTATTTTCTTTGATTGATGAACGTTCCTTTGTCGGATTGCTTGACTTGAAAACCAAGGAAGTAGTTCATTTCTCCCATCATCGACATCTCGAACTTGTCCTTCATCATTCTTTCAAAGCTGCTAACACATAATGACATTCTTCGAACCGAAGATAATGTACATCCACATAGATACGCACGAGTAATAGGTCGTCTTCCGGTCGAATGCTTGAACAACGTGCGATCTCGTGCCCTTACGAAAACCTTTACGAAGAAGAAACTCGACGAGGGTATCGTACCAAGCCCCGGGTGCTTGTTTTAACCCGTACAAAGCCTTTACGAGTCATATACTTGATGTCCCTGCTTGAAAGCCGGGCGGTTGTTCCACATAGACTTCTTCTTTCGGTGCGCCGTTCGAGAACGCGAGACTTCACATCCATTTGATAAACTCCGAATCTTTGATGTGTTGCGTAGGCTAGGAATAGTCTAATTGCCTCGATCTTGCAGGCTTTGGAGCGAAAGTTTCATCGAAATCTATTCCTTCGGCTTGACGGTAGCCTTTAGCCACGAGCACTTGCTTTGTTCCCGACTATAACGTTGTTTTCATCTCGCTTGTTTTTGAAGACCCATTTGGTTCCCAATGACATGTTGATGCCGGGAGTGTCTACAAGCTCCCATACTTCGTTTCTCGTGAAGCGATTCGACTCTTCTGCATAGCAATAATCCGGTCAGCATCTTTAAGTGCATCCTCAATATTACGAGGCTCTTCGGTAGACAAGAAGCGGGGAAAATAATGCGCTTTCTCCTTGACAGAATCTGGATCTTGTCTTGACATGTCTTGAAGGATCTCCAATTATAAGATCGGCGGTGTGAGCATCTAGCCACGATCTACGATGTTTTAACTCTTCATCCGAAATATGTTCAACACGAGATAGTAGGTGAGTTAGGCATTTCGGTTGTACTATTACGAGATTGAAGAATTTCGGTGATAAGAGTATGATCTCTTGAGTCACGGGTTCGGGGGCATTCGGCTCGGGAACATTACTAGATGTTCCCCACGAGTTGTTATTCTCGGTAGTGGTCTCGGTTACCTCTACGGTTTCCTCATCGACTGAGTTACACGGGATTGATTACGTTCGGGAGAATCAATGCGCTCGGCCTACTTGCTCTGTTGGTTGAGATTCGGTAGATTTGTTTTGAGTTTCTTCGTCTGAATCATCTTCCCAACATAGCTGGATCTTTTCAGATTTGTCCTTTAGGTTTAGATCCTGTAGCTGTCTACTGATGTCCTCAGATTCAGAATTTGAGTTATTGCTCCTGTCTTCAGTAGCAAACTCGTTAAACACAACATGAGGGCTTTCCTCCACGCAAAGGGTCCGATAGTTGAATACTACGAAAGCTTTCTTGACCGAGAGTATCCTAAGAACACTCCACGATCGACTTGCTATCAAAAGTCTTCAGCTGATCTTTCCCATTATTGTGGATAAAGCATGAACAACCAAAGATATGGAAATAAGATAGAGAAGGCTTCCTGCCGTTCCATAGTTCATATGGTGTTCTCTTATGTTGCTTTGTCAGTAAAGATCGGTTCTGAGTGTAACATGCAGTATTAGTAGCTTCTGCCCAGAATTTGGTTGGGAGTCCCGAGTCTGCGAGTAGAGTCCTAGTTTGCCTCTTTTAGAGTTACGTTCTTTCGTTCAAAGCAACTCCATTCCGCCGAGGTGTGCGTGCGGCTGAAGTCTCATGCTCTATTCCTTACGCTGCGAGAACTCCTTTACCATGGAATTAAGGAACTCGGTTCCTGCGTACGAACGTATTTTTACGATCTTGGTGTTCTTCTCGACACCGAGCTTTTTAGAAGCGTTGGTAACTCTGTTTTGACGTCGAGACTTGTTGGCAATGAATATGACCCATGTGTAGCGCGAGTAGTCATCTATGACCACTAATGCATATTTTCTACCTACGATCATCCTTGGGGAGGCCCTGGACCGAACAAATCCATATGTAGCGGTGAAGAATTCCATCCGTGGAAGGCGATGGGAGCCGGAGGATTTTGATTCCTTGTTTGCTTTCCCTTCGGACATGCTTCACACTAAGTGTCTTTCTTTGAATACTTCATTCGGCGGTCCCTTGCTAGTGTGTTTCTTGCAAGCTTGTTGAGCGTCTTAAAGTTGAGATGGTGAGTCTTACGTGCCATAGCCACCCCGTGCGGTTGTCATTCTTCGCCAATAAGCAAGCTTCGAGGTTGGTGAGTTCCGATCGGCCACATATATGTTCTTTCTGCGCGAACACGATAACACTTGTTTTCCCTGTGGATTTATCAATAACATCACGAAACCGAGTCAAATATCACTCTATTTGAGTTATCACAAAATTGACTAACGAGAGAGAAGATTATCTTTGAAGTCCTTCAACATATGATACTCTTGGAACGTTGGCGGTTCTAATGCTTTGAGTGTTCCATATCCTACGGTGTAGCCTTTTGCATTGTCTCCAAACTCACGGGTCCTTCTTCGGTGATATAATTCTTGATAGACTCCTTTGGTATGTCATGTGTCTTGAGCATCCGTTGTCCACATACCATGGGTCTTTACGCACCCGCAAAAAAGCAATTATATTCGGGTACCCTTTATTTTTTATTTTGGGTCCTTAGATGTTAGTTTTAGTAACCCAAATCTGTCCTAACAACCACTGGTGGTTTCGGACATTTTCTTTCCTCACGGAATTCGCTCTTTTTCGCGCTCTCTCGTGTTCTTCGCGAGCTTCAAATCTTGAATGATCCCTCTATATATAGAGCGAGAGATTGAAATAGATCCGTTGGAGACGATCTTCTTCTCTCTCTCTCTTTTTTGGTAGCAAACGGCTCTTTTGGTGTAGGTAACGGTGTACTTTCCCACCTTTTTAGGTAAAAGGTTGGTTGCGGCTTTAGCGGTGAGAAGACACGTGTATGCTTGTCGTTCGTCGAGGTGGATGGAGTGGTTGAGACAGCACAAACTTCGAGACAGGCGAAGCCGACTTTTCTCTTCCTCGTACATGACAATGCGATTGTCTTTCAAAAAGATTCGACGGATCCTGAAGACTATCGCCGTTCTTGAGTCGACCTTGTATTCGGTAGATAGGCTGCTTGAGATAAGTCTGCGAAGATCAGCTACGAGTTGAGTGAACTACTCTCCTGAGTTCGGTTCAGCGACTCTCTCGATATCTTTGCTCTGCGAGTCCAGTATCATCGAGTCTTACACGCTGGTGCGGGGCGGATAAGCTGCGGCGCCTTGACCGGAGCGAGTGTCTACGAGTGCGAAACCTTAGAGACAAAACAGATACAAGGGAATGGTTCATCATTCGAGATGGGGTTTTGGGATCTTCAAATCTTCGAGACAAGTACGAGATCACAAGGCTACGAGCTTAAGATCGATGTCTAAGACCGAATCATTTCCCATTTGAGTGAAAGAGTCTTGAGGATGGAATCATCACCCAACAATTTCCCCCTATTTGATGATGCCAAAACCTATCATCTATGTCCTATCAACTATGCTAAACACTAACTTACTCGAAACGGAGCTCCTTACAAATATTACAAGTAGGATCGGTGGAGTTGTACGGTAAGTGCTAGACTCGAGGGAGACGAGGGCAGAATAATTTCCCCCTTTACAATAATTTCCCCCATGCAACAATTTCCCCTTTAGAGAAATAATAACTCTACGAAAGTCTAGTCTATCAAAGATCTAACCGAGCGTCAGAATAATTTCCCCCATGCAACAATTTCCCCTTTACAGGGCAGAATAATTTCCCCCTTTACAACAATAACCAACGCTTCTGAAAAAGCTTAGTGTCGAAAAGAACACTAAGATTATCAAGATACGTTCAGAAAGAGGAGCCGAGTTCCTGAATTTCATGGTAGAGGAGTTACGCAGCGAAGGCATAGATCATGAGGCGTCTGCCGTGCGCACGCTTCAACAAAATGGTGTTCTTTGAGAGAAAGAATCTATTGGTCCAGAGAGTAACGTTCGGGTGTAGAGGGGGGGGAGGGGGTGAATACACACGAAAACCGATTTCTCAACTTAAAATGCGAACAGTCTGTTCGGGGGAGAGTGTTATGCTTGAGCGAGTTCGCGGACCGGATAAGGCTGTTACGAATCGCGTGGCGAGTGAGGCGGGTTTGCGAGGCACGCTTAGGCGACTAGAGTCGGAATTCGGTACCGTTCGAGATAGAGTTCGGTAGTGCGGAAATGTGTAGGCCCAAATTCGGTTGAGTTAGGAAAACGTTTTTATCAAAACATTTCCGGTATATTAGTGCGGTCGATTAAGCTTCTTTGAAACTCGGTTGAATGATTTTAAAGATATTTTCGATGCACACGGTAAATCAATGCAACGGTAAATAAAGAACACGAGAACACGAGCGATTTTAAAGTGGTTCGGATCCAAGCAATCCTACGTCACCTTGTCACGAAAGATCGGGGAGGCTATGTATTATGCGAGATAGTCTCGGTCGGTTTGTATCTTGGACAAACACTTGGTCTTGAGATTTATACCGAGCAATTCTCGGTTTACGGGGTATCAAACTAAGTGTTTGAAAAACTCTCCAACAATGAAGGAGTCCTTTACAATAAGGATCGGTTCGACTATGAACTCCTTCGTCTATGCTTTATAGATTTGAAGCAGTTGAGCTTAGGTTAGAGGGATAGGGAACGAGAAAGTGGCTTCTAGAGCGACGAACGGCTAAGTATAAACTTTGGGTTCGTGTTCGATCGCTTGGATACTAGAGGTACGTATAATTACGGTTCGACTTGGTTCCCTATGAGCGAGATATGTAGTCTTTCTTTGGAGATTATCTCTTCTAACTTCTTGCGGAAGACTTAAGGCGTTTTTGAGTTGCTCTTTGAATGCAGCGAGTTCGTTTGTGTGTTCGTTGGTTCACTCGTATTCTCGTGTATGCTCATGCTCTTCAATTTGATTTTATCCCTCTATTTATAGAGCGAGAGATTATGATAGATCCGTTGGAGACGACGATCCTTTGTCTCTCTCTTTTGGGTAGCTAACGGCTCTTTCAAAGTATGGTAGCGGTGTCCTTTCCCTCCATTTACGGAAAGTTGTTGACTTGCGGCTTTAACGGATATAGGACGGTGTGGCCCTTGTCATTGGTCGAGGTTCGGGAAAGTAGGTGAGATAGAACGGACTTCAAGGAGATGCGAAGGCGACTTCTCTCTTCGTCGTATTGACTCTGCGATTTGACTTTTAGAGAATCGACGGTCGGAAGACTGTCCCGGCCGTTCTTGAGTCGATCTTTTATTCGGTAGCATGCTCTGCTGAGTCGGCTCTGCGAAGATCGGCTACGAGTTCGGTGACTACTCTGTTGAGTTTAGTTCCGGCTGACTCCTTTCGGTATCTTGCTCCTTTGAGTCCGATATTGCGAGTCTTCTACTACAGTGCGAGGCGGGTAATCTGCGGCGCTGAACCGGATGCGAGAGTGTCTCCGATTACGAAACCTCGGAGATAGAACAAAACAAGTTACAACCGAATGGTTCATCAATCAAGATAGGGTTTTGGGATCTTCAAATCTTGGTAAATATTCGAGCACCGGAGGCTGCTGGGTTATGTCTCGGTGATTGTGAGAAGACTACATCATCTCCCAACGAATCGAACACTCAAAGTAGCAAGAACCGCTGCTGGACTCGGGACTCCCAACCAAATTGCAGGCGGAAGCTACGTGCGCATGTTATACTCGAGAATAGATCTCTACCGACAAAGCGAGAATAAGAAGACACCATATGAATTATGGAAAGGCAGGAAGCCTTCTTTATCTTATTTCCATATTTTTGGGTGTTCATGCTTTATCCACAATAATGGGAAAGATCAGCTGAAGACTTTTGATAGCAATTCAGACCAGGGAGTCTTCTTAGGATACTCCCGGGTCAGCAAAGCCTTCATAGTCTTTAACTATCGGACCATTTGCGTGGAGGAAAGCCCTCATATTGTTTTTAATGAGTTTGCTGAAGACAGGAGCAGGAACTCTAAACCTGAATCTGAGGACATCGGTAAGCGGCTAGAAGATCGAGCACTAAAAGATAAAGTTTAAAAGATCCGGCTATGTTGGGATGATGATTCGAGATGAAGAAAGCGAAGACAAGTCTGCGAATCTCGCCGCCGCCCAGAAGTAGGCGAGCAGTTGACTCTGCGAGCAGAGTCAATCTAGGTAACTTCGGGTCGATGAAGAAACCCAAGTGGTAAGCGAGACCTCTGCGAGGATAATAATTCAGGGGGAACTAATGATGTTCTGAGCTAAATGCCCCCGAACCTGGTGACTCAGTAGATCATACTCTTGTAACTGAATTGCTTCAATCTTAGAATAGTACAACTGAAATGCCTAACTCACCTACTATCTGTGTTGAACAAATTTCAGATGAAGAGTTGAAACATCGTAGATCGTGGCTGGACGCTCACACTTCTGATTTGATTATTGGAGATCCTTCAGCAAGAGTAAAGACAAGATCCAGATTATGTCAGGGAGAAAGCGCCTTATATTCCTGCTTCTTCTCCACTGAAGAACCTCAATCAATTGAGGATGCACTTAAAGACGCTGATTAGATCATAGCTATGCAGGAGGAGCTGAATCAGTTCACGAGAAATGAAGTTTGGGAGCTTGTTGACAGACCCCGGCATCAACATGTGATAGGAATCAATTGGGTCTTCAAGAACAAGCGAGATGAAAACAACGTTATAGTAAGGAACAAAGCAAGGCTCGTGGCAAAAGGCTACTGTCAAGCTGAAGGGATAGATTTCGACGAAACGTTCGCTGCAGTTGCAAGATTGGAGGCAATCAGACTATTCCTAGCCTACGCAACATATCAGAGATTCAGAGTCTATCAAATGTATGTGAAGTCTACGTTCCTGAACGGCGTACTGAAAGAAGAAGTCTATGTAGAACAGTCTCCTGACTTTAAGCAGGGACATCAGGTTTATAGACTCAGAAAGGCCCTGTATGGGTTAAAACAAGCACCCAGGGCTTGGTACGATACCCTGTCTGAATTTCTTCTTCAGAAAGGTTTTCGGAAGGGCACAGAACATGAAAATTGATCTTGATAAAGAGGGAGTATCAGTATACCAAACTGAATTTCGTGCTATTATTGGTTCCTTATTATACTTAACAGCTTACATAACTTATGTTGTAGGTGTCTGCGCTCGATTTCAGGCGAATCCGAAGCAGAGTCATATGGACTCAGCAAAGAAGATTCTTCGCTATCTTAGAGGAACACCTGACATGGGTTTATGGTATCCGGTGATGATAATATTGAACTAGCTGGTTATTCGATGCGACTATGTAGGATGTAGAATTGACCGAAAGTCAACTTACAGGCGTGTCGGTTCCTTGGCAGTAAGTTGATCTCATGGTTTTCAAAGAAACAGCACTCAGTAGCGACGTCAACTACTGAAGCTGAATACATGGCTGCCGAAAGTTGCTGCGCCCAAATCCTTTGGCTGAGACAGCAGCTACGCGACTATGGCGTCATTCAGAATGAAGTGCGATCTTCTGCGACAGTACCAGTGCAATTGCAATCACTCAGAATCCTGTACTTCATACGAGATGCAAGCACGTGGACATCAGACACCACTTCATTCGTGATCATGTCGAAAAGAAGGATATCAGGATGGAAAAGATCCATACTGACCATCAAAGGGCTGATATACTGACCAAGCATCTAGCTGAAGCCGGATTCAGAGAACTTTTAGTAAAGCTAGGTCTGTTGGACCCTACTGACTTTAGTCAGTAAGCGGATTCAGGAGAGGAGCATTCAGTAAGGGGGAATGTTCACTCTCGATGCGAGCAATTCGATGCGTAGAGAATCGGCAACCATCTAAGCGAGGTATCGGTGACTACGATGTTCGGCGACGGGTTTGCATATCTCTACTCAGTAGCCAATAGAACAGTTCTGTGCATTTATGACTCAGATTCAGCTTCGTATTTGTTGGGTGATGATTCAATCCTCGGCATGATCATACTTGTGGGAAATGACTCTATCTTCTATCTTGAATCACGCTCGGTAGCCTCGTGCTACGGCTTGTGAGAAGATTTGAAGATCCCAAAACCCTATCGATTGATGAACCATTCCTTTGTATTCGTATTTGTCTCACGAGGTTTCGGACTCGGTAGACACTCTGCTCCGGTCAAGGCGCTCGGTAGCTTATTTGCCTCGGCACCGGTGCGAAGACTCGGTGATCTTGGACTCGACGGGAGCGATATACTAAGAGAGTCGGTTGAACTAAACTCCGGCGAGGAGTAGTTCACTAAACTCGGGCGATCTTGATAGACTTATCTCGGCCAGTCTATCTACGAATACAAGGTCGGACTCGGCAACGGCAGATAGTCTTCGGGGCATCGAGAATCTTTTGAAAGACAATCAGCATTGTCATGTACGAGGAAGAGAGAAGTCAGCTTCAGTCTGTCTCGAAGTCTGTGCTGTCTCAACCACTCCATCCACCTCAACGAATGACAAGCATACACGTGTCTTCTCACTGCTAAAGCTGCGGTCAACCTTTTACCTAAAAAGGTGGGAAAGTACAACTGTTACCTACACCAAAAGAGCCGTTTGCTACCAAAAGAGAGAGAGAGAAGAAGATCGTCTCCAACGGATCTATTTTCAATCTCTGCTCTATAAATAGAGGGATCATTCAAGATTTGAAAAGAATGCGCGCACCTAGAACACGAGAGAGCATTCAAACGAGCGAAATTAACGACTAAGTCTTCCGCAAGAATCAACAGAGTTATCTCCGTGAAAGACTACATCCGGCTCAAAAGGAACCAAGGCTGAACCGACATAAGCTTCTAGTATCCAAGCGGCCCGACACGAACCTATAGCTAAACCCTCGGCTGTTCGTCGCTCCAGATAGCTACATTCTCGTTCCTTATCCCTCTAACCCTAAGCTCAACCGTTCTTATCTATAGCTTAGATGAAGGAGTTCACATTTGAACCCAATCCTTATTGTATAAGGACTCCTTCCTTTGTTGGAGAAGTTTGTCAAACACTTTAAGTTTGATAGTGTTGTAAGCGAGACTTGGATCGGTATAAAAACCAAGACGCGGCTTTGCCCGGTGTGCAAGGCGGCGAGACTAACTTCAAGGATAATAAATAGCCTCCCGATCATTCGGGACGAGTGGACGTAGGATTTGAGCGATATTCGAACCACTTTAAAAATCCTCTGTCTCTTCTTGCTTTCTTAAGCGTTGCATTGATTTTACTATTCATCTTGAACATCATATTTAAAATCAATCAAGCTGTCTCGGCTATCTCGAACTTTTAAATCTACTGAAGTGAGACTTAAAACGTTTTCTCACAAAAACCGATTTGGGCCTACACTATTCCGCGCACCGAACTCTTACTGTAGATACGGATTCGACCTAGTCGGTTAGCGGATCTCGGCGAGTCGGTACTCTTAGCCTTTAACTCGATTCGAAACGGTTATGCAGTCTGGCTGAACTATTTCGAGTCGGACACCATCTGAATAGGGACCGTTCGAGTTCGAAGTTGAGAAATCGAATCAGGTGTATTCACCCCCCCTCTACACCGACCGTACACTCGGGACCAACAATTGGTATCGGAGCGGGGAGTTCTTTGACTCTTGTTATCTTTGAGGGCCGGTCTATTCGAGACGGATCCGAGGGAAAACATTTTCCCTTGCATATCACTCTACATTCATATCTATATTCTTCATGGGCGATATGTCGGGTATAAGGATGGTACCCATGTTCTCGGTGGAGAATTATGGAGTATGGCGGGTCGGAGAATGGAAGCACATCGACATCCCTCTATGACAAGTATGGCGAAGTGCTTGAACATGGACCTATCGTTCCCATGATCGATAGTGTCGTAACTCGAGACCAAGCTCAGGAGGAGGAATGGTGGCCAGGGAAGAAGATTCCCAAAGACGAAGTCTCTTCACTCCTGAAGAGAAGAAGCTTCACAATCTAGATCGAGTCGCCGGGAATGCTAGTGATTCTTATCTTGGTAGGGTTCGGGAATGCAAGAGGCGAAAAGAACTGCGGGACGCTCTAGCGCTGCGAGTCGAGGGACTCGGAAGATTAAAGCCAACAAACTAGCGGTTGGAACTCCAAAAGGCTGGAAAGCTTGTCTCTCATGCCCGATTACAAAATCGAAGATACGAACGTCAGTTACCAATCGATGAACTCTATCAATGGGGTTGGGAAAGACATTCGACAAGCGAGAGATGAATGCGAAGATTACGAGGCGACTGCCGGATGGACCTTTGGACACCTTTTGCCACTCTATTACGACATTCGACTTAGATCTTTGTGTCTCCCGACCATATCTTTTCGAATTACGGGCGGGAGGAGTTTGAGTTCGACGGACCTCAAAGAAAGCGGGGCGAAGGCGACCACAAAAATCGACCATGCTTTCAAAGCATCGGTCGGCCACAACATCTCCGGCAACGAGCAAAACGACGAGTAAGGCTGAACCTTCACTCAATGATCTACAAGAAGGAAGTCTCGCTCGAAGTATGCGGCGCTCATTTGTAAAGTATCGAAGGAGAAGGAGCGACGAGAAAAGTGACTAAAGCCTATCGGGAAACGAAAGGTAAGTCAAATTATATGTCGAAACACACTCGACTCACAATCTTACGAATGCGAGAAAGAAAGATGACTCGAGAACCATCAAAGAATAGCGAAAGCAAAGAAGAAAGAGTCATCGCTTGTTACAAGCGCAAGAAGCCGGGACATTATCGGTATGATTGTCCCGAGCTCGGTAGTCTTTGAGCGCGGCACGTAAGGCAAGGAGAGAGAAATTCGCCTAGAAAAGACAATCCTACATAGGTGGCGAAATCTCGGACGACTCGGGAAGAGGTCGACTCCTTTATGGATTCATCGGACGATGAAGCGGCTTTCATGGCCTTAGAGCTTGAAGGCGAAGAATCGGTGAAAAGTGCATGATGGCGGGCGAAGAGGATGAGGTAAATTCTCATGAACCACTTAACTCCTCTTCACACTTTGCACACACGACACTATTTCGAGGTGCGGATGAGAATTTGGACGTCGCGACCGCATACGAAGAAGCGCTCGACGAACAAGTTCGGATGAGTGCAGCGGCTCAGCAAGACTCTTCGGGGAGTTGGATACCACGAAAGTAGAGAATCGGAGACTTTCTCGGGAGCGTCGGGTTGCTGCGAGGCCGAAGGACTTGTGTTGAGACTCGGGGAGGAGATAAACTCTCCGATGGCCAAGTCTCGGCATCAAGAAGATCGGATTTCGGTTTTGACCAATGACTTGACTCGAGAAGATGCGGGCGAGTCTGGCTGAAGCAAGAAATGTCGGGACTTCAAAGCCGAGCACGACACAGCTGAAGAAGAGTGATGATGTGCTGGAGGAGCACGATGGCCGAGAGGTACATGGGTCTTTGAGAAGAAATTAGAAGCTATGCTAGCAAGCAATAAGCCCAAAGCACTTGCAAGGAAGGACTTGGATTCGGCCAGGGAGCTTCCTCATCCGCTCGATACACTCGGAAGTACGGCTGCTGATAGGTTTGTTCAAGGGGAGACTATGAACGCAAATATAATGAACCCCCTAGCAAAGAACAAACGAGAAGATGAAAGCACCTCATCCCACACATCGGCATTCGACAAGAAGATCGGTGCGAAACCCCGGTTCGGTCAGGGGGAACCGTGCAAATCAAAATTGGCGGATCGGTATGGACCTCCAAAGGCGACACATCCGGCTCGGTATGGGTCATACTATTATGAACTATAGTCGAGAAGAGGCTCCAAAGGTCGGGAAGAAAAAAAGCCACACAGAAGGCTAAGGTCGGCAGTCCACCAACTCGGAAGATCGGGACTCCTGAACCTCGAAGCCGTCGGTTGTGACCATTGATCCGGTGGTCGGATATGTTGACTCGAGAGGAAAGAAAATGTACGAAACCACCGGGGTTGTTAGACGAGATTTGGGTTACTAAAACTAACATCTAAGGACCCCAAAATAAAAAATAAAGGGGCACACGAATATAATTACATTTTGCGGGTGCGTAAAGACCCATGGTATGTGGACGGCGGATGCTCAAGACACATGACATACCAAAGGAGTCTCTTGAAGAATTATATCACTGAAGAAGGACCCGGAATTGAGTTTGGAGACAATGCAAGGCTACACGAGAGGATATGGAACACTCGGCATTGGAGCGCCAGCGTTCCAAGAGTATCATATGTTGAAGGACTTCGGCATAATCTTCTCTCTGTTAGTCAATTTTGTGATAACTCGAATAGAGTGATATTTGACTACGGTTTTACGTGATGTTATTGATAAATCTACGGGGAAAACGGTGTTATCGGGTTCGCGAGAAAGAACATATATGTGGGCGGCCGGAACTCGGTGAACACGAAGCTTGCTTATTGGCGAAGAATGACAACCGCACGGGGTGGCTATGGCACGAAGACTCAGCCATCTCAACTTTAAGACGCTCAACAAGCTTGCAAGAAACACACTAGCAAGGGATTGCCGAATGAAGTATTCAACAAAGACACTCGGTGTGAAGCATGTACGAAGGAGAAGGCAAACAAGGAATCAAAATCCTCCCGGTTCCATCGCCTTCCACGGATGGAATTCTTCGGTTGCTACATATGGATTTGTTCGGTCCGAGTCTCCCCGGTGACGATCGGAGGTAGAAAATATGCATTAGTGGTCATAGATGACTACTCGCTACACATGGGTCATATTCATTGCCAACAAGTCGACGTCAAAACGAGTTACCAACGCTTACGAAAAAGCTCGGTGTCGAGAAGAACACCAAGATCGAGAAAAATACGTTCGAGGCGAGGAAGCTGAGTTCCTTAATTCCATGGTAAAGGAGTTACGCAAGCGAAGGAATAGAGCATGAGACTTCGGCCTGCACGCACACCTCGGCGAGAATGGAGTTCTTTGAACGAAAGAACGAGAACTCTAAAAGAGGCGGCTAGGACTCTACTCGCGAGACTCAGGACTCCCGGCCAAATTGCAGGCGAAGCTACGTGCGCATGTTATACTGAGAATAGATCTCTGCGACAAAGCGGCATAAGCGGACACCATATGAACTATGGAACGGCGGGGAAGCCTTCTCTATCTTATTTCCATATTTTTGGTTGTTCATGCTTTATCCACAATAATGGGAAAGATCGGTGAAGACTTTTGATAGCAAGTCGGACCGGGGAGTATTCTTAGGATACTCTCGGGTCGAGCAAAGCTTTCCGAGTATTCAACTATCGGACTCTTTGCGTGGAGGAAAGCCCTCATGTTGTTTTTAACGAGTTTGCTGCGAAGACGGGAGCAATAACTCAAATTCGAATACGAGGACATCGATAGCCGGCCTACGGGATCTAAGCTTAAAAGACAAATGCGAAAAGATCCGGCTATGTTGGGATGATGATTGAGACGAAGAAAGCGAAGACAAATCTGCTGAATCTCAACCCGGTGAGCAAGTAGGCGAGCGGATTGATTCACCCGAAGCAGAATCAATCCCGGGTAACTCAGGTCGATGAGGAAAGCGTAGAGAGTGGCGAGACCACTCCGAGAATAACAACTCGGGGGAACATCTAGTAATGTTCCTGGGTGAATGCCCACGAACACTGGTGACTCGGTAGATCATACTCTTATCACCGAAATCCTTCAATCTCGGGAATAGTACAAGCTGAAATGCCTAACTCACCTACTATACGTGTTGAACATATTTCGAGATGAAGAGTTAAAACATCGTAGATCGTGGCTAGATGCTCACAACTCTTGATCTTATAATTGGAGATCCTTCGGCACATGTCAAGACAAGATCCGGATTCGTCAGAGGAGAAAGCGCATTATTTTCCCGCTTCTTGTCTGCGAAGAGCCTCGAGAATATTGAGGATGCACTTAAAGATCTTGACTGGATTATTGCTATGCAGGGAAGAGGTGAATCGGTTCACGAGAAAGCGAAGTATGGGAGCTTGTAGACGGACCCGGCATCAACATGTTATTGGAACCAAATGGGTCTTCAAAAACAAGCGAGATGAAAACAACGTTATAGTCGGGAACAAAGCAAGGCTCGTGGCTAAAGGCTCTTGTCGAGTGAAGGAATAGATTTCGATGAAACTTTCGCTCCGGTTGCAAGGTTGGAGGCAATTAGACTATTCTAGCCTACGCAACACATCAACGATTCGGAGTTTATCAAATGGATGTGAAGTGCGCTTTCCTGAATAGGCGTCTTTGAAAGAAAGAAGTCTATGTGGAACAACCGCCGACTTTCGGACGGGGACATCAAGTATATAGACTCGGGAAAGGCTCTATACGGGTTAAAACAAGCACCCGAGGGCTTTGTACGATACCTGTCGAGTTTCTTCTTGAGAAGGTTTTCGAAAGGCACGATAGAGCCGCACTCTATTCGGCGATTCGATGGAAGAAGACTTATTACTTGTGCGAGATCTACGTGGATGACATTATATTCGGATCAAAGAATGTCATCATGTGTCGACAATTTGAAAAGATGATGAAGGATAAGTTCGAGATGTCGATGATGGGTGAAATGAACTACTTTCTTGGTTTTCAAGTCAAGCAATCCGAAAAGGGAACGTTCATCAACCAAGGCGAATACACTCGAGACCTCGTCAAAAGATTGGTTCGCACATCGAGGCAAATCAATCAAGATCCCAATGAACACGAATATGAAGATAGATCTTGATAAAGAGGGAGTATCGGTAGACCAAAGGCGAATACGGTGCTATAATTGGTTCTTTATTATATCTAACGGCTACTCGTCCGACATAACTTATGCTTTGTAGGTGTATGTGCTCGATTTCGGGCGAATCCCAAGCAGAGTCATATGGACTCAGCAAAGAAGATTCTCCGCTATCTACGAGGAACACGACATGGGTTTGTGGTATCCGGTGATGATAATATTAAACTAAGCTGGTTATTCGATGCGACTATGCGGGATGTAGAATAGACCGAAAATCAACTTCGGGGAACATGTCGGTTCCTTGGCAACAAGGCGATTTCATGGTTTTCAAAGAAACAGACACTCGGTAGCCACGTCGACTGCGGGGCTGAATACATAGGCTGGCTGGAAGTTGTTGCGCCCGGATCCTTTGGTTGAGACAAAGCGGTGAGAGACTATGACGTCATTCAGAATGAAGTGCCGATTTTCTCCGACAGTACCGGTGCTATTGCAATCACTCAGAACCCTGTACTTCACACGAGATGCAAGCACGTGGACATCGGACATCACTTCATTCGTGACCATGTCAGAAAAAGGATATCGGGGATGGAGAAGATCCATCCTTGACAAACAAAGAGGCGATATGCTTGACCAAGCACTTTTGGGCGAATCAGATTCGGGAGAACTTTCGAGTAGAGAGCTAGGTCTGGCTGGACCCTACCTTGACCCCGGTCCAGTAATAAGGTTTCAGGAGAGGAACATTCCGGTGAGGGGGGAATGATCACTTTAGATCTTGAGTAAGTTCGATACGTAGAGATTGAAAAAACCGTCTACACGAGGTATCGGTGACTACTATGTTCGGTGACGGGGTTTTCGTATCTCTACTCTATAGTATCCTAATGCAACAATGATAAGCATTTATTATGGAGATTCAAGCATGATTTAAATATCTCTTAGTTTGTCATTTATTGATAGCAGTTACATTTAATACACGACATTCTATGCACGACTTTCTTTGAACTCGTGCGCATTAAATGCATGTCTTATCATAGTTACTCTTTAGACATGTTTACAACTTGCATTGACTTAGACGGCTTTTGTGATCATTACCTTTTTATAATATTGAATCTTAACGAGTCCATCTCATAAAGTAGGTTTAAACTCGGCCTTAGATCGATAAGCTGTTCATCTTCTAGATATGTACATATTTCGATCAAATCTTAAGAACCGCCATATTCGCACTTAACATTTCGATCATACCTTACCTCACGAAAAATCCGAGAATACCTTTGTGCAAAAACCCTCACTTGCTTACTTTCACCTCGATCAAATTCTCGGTATGCCTACATGAAGTTACTTATGTGTTGATCATTATTGATTAGTATCGTATGTAAAAAGTTTTATTTAAAAATCGATATTGATAACAACTTCATGTAACAGTGCAAATGGCGGAAACCAATATCTCTATGATATCTCCGGCGGATATGCGAGAACGTTACGGGAAGGATCGGCGTGTGGTTTGAACCCACCATGGATTTCTATTCATGCGATCCGGAGTACATGGACGATATATTCTCGGCTCGCGCGGTGGGGGTTGGAGAAATTGTCTAGGAGGCCTTCGTTCTTCCTCCCGAGAACGGGTTGCGGGGAAACATGCAGATTGAGCGCAGTGTTTGGAGGACATAGTGGCGAGATTTGTTGCCCATTCTATCCAAACGCCATTACGGGCCCAGAAGCGAGATGTCCATCAAGGATGCTTTGAAGCGGAGTTTTGATACAGCCTCCCGAAGGGACCGGGTACGAGTCGGTACAGGCGACCAAGTTGATGAATATCTTACCATCTTACGTGGAAAGCCCGCTACTTTGTTTGCTTTTCAGAAGAACGGCATGTTACCTCGGTTCGGGGCACTTGCTTATATAGTGTGCGGCCTCTCCGACAAGCAAGCGGGGAGTCGTTTGACCGAGTGTCGAGGCTAAGATTCGAGATGATGATGGCCATATACGGACGAGCCCAAATTAATTGGACGGAGTTCTTTCTCCAGAGAATTCATGGCTTTCAGTCGCTAAGTTCGACAAGGCATCGAACATCTGCGGCGCAAAGGACAAAGTGCTGTCTGGACCCAAGCGTCCCATCATGATCGAAGATTTATGTGGATCACGAGCTCTATCACCTACGGTGACAAGGAGTACTTAATGTGAAGAAGGTCGGATTTCACAACAAGGCAGCGGCGCTTCGGCGAATAGGGTCGGGACCCTCAGCCAGTCTCTCACGATCAAAGTCTAGTAGAAATTTACGCCTACA